>NIPQ01093063.1:0-37238 GCA_002806875.1 Lepidotrigona ventralis hoosana
TATATTTGTGATCATTTTTTGAACATTCATTGAAGCTTCTGGTAGTATACTGATTTGAAGTTTCACTATTGTGCATCCAGGATGTGGTCATATGTGAAGATTCCCTAAAATAGTTTAGAAAATGTAATTGTGTGCCTTCAATAACTATAATACTCTGTAATTTAAACCATCTACATGTAACTAGACGTTGTAATGTCACTAATGGCACTAAATTCAATAGAATCACATGCATGTGTGCCTCTTGAGGATAAAAAATGTTCTTCTAAATGTATTTCGCTATCAGCCTTTTGTTTATTAGTTCTCAATTTCAATGCCAGTTCATCAGTAAATGGAGTATGAAAGTTAAATGCTACGTTAAAAGGCATTGATTCTAAAACTGGTTTTACTATAAATGTATGCCAATCAATGATTATAGGCACTACACTTGTATTTGTCAACAATATTTTTCTCTTTTGCAGATGAATACCTGTAGATACCATTCCATACCTACAAATACAATTTTGTAGACTGTTAAATTGGAATTTTTTAAAACAAAAAACATTTTGAATATACCTGATAACAGGTACATTAAATTCATTCCTGTCAGAAATTGATAATGAAATTGGTGATCCAACAACTTGCACACAGATCCCTATAGTATACTGTGGTAGACCAGTAATGTTTATTTCTAATTCATCCACATAGATACCCCATGTATCGGCAAAAATATAAATATCTACAGGTATGGCTTTAAAAGGGCCAATATCTGAGTTCAGGGGATCAACATAAATTACTATGCCTGATCCAGGTTGTTTTATTCTATGCAGTGTATCTTCTGTAAATAGAAGAGATACTTCAAAGATAACAATATCTGTATATAAAATCCAATGGTTCTATGAGTAAATAGTAACCATAAATAGTATCCCACCTATCAATCCTTTCTGTCGATTGAAAATTCGTTTATAAATGAATTTGATCTGATCTTCTTGCGACTTCCATTCACACGAACACGTGATAGGATAAAAATTCTTTATGCGAAGCCAAAAATAAGTTGGAATCAAAGTCTCGTTTTTTATAATAAAAGTTTTCTTTTGTACTAAGGATCATAATTATTAACTACACAAATATTTATCATTTTAAGAAATATGTCTTCTGTTGATCGAAATACCTGTTCTTAAGGATAAATTTGAAAATTCTATTACGACAGATTGCGTAACCAGTGGTAGGAATTTTTCATAAAATGGTACGATACTTTCAGAGGAAACCATATCTTGCAAACAGTTGTTATTTCCCATTACATTACTCATCTATAATTATTCCTTCAGATGTATAGATTATACAATTACGATAGTAATGTTTGTTGTTTGATAAAAATGAAGTCACGAATTGAACGAGAAAATTGATAAAAATTTTTTTTACTTGAATTATCTCTGAAGTACAAGTATTTGGGAAGAATTGCTCGCCCGATTCTTCAACCGTCATTTCTTGTATCGATGGGCCTGCTGAAGCATCTTTAAGAACATCCCCTTGATCCAAGTTTGTGTTCATTAATTCTCGTTCCTCCCGTTTTTTGTACTTGTTCAATAATTTCTACAGTTGTATATTAAAATTGAATGTCGTTCATTTGAATAACGTATATTTAAAGTAATAGTATAACATTGCCAGAAAATAATTTACACAATCCCCGTTTCTTTAGCAAATGAGATGCAATAACAATAAATCAATTGTCTTTTTAGTTGGTTGAAAATTTGGAGATCAAAATTTTTGTTTTAAAAGGTTCTTAATGTTTGACTGAAAAATTAAAACTTGAATGTTTAGTGTCAAAAATTTGAAATTTCAGATTAAAAAATGATGATTGAAAATAAAAAGATAAGAGAGGAATGAGATTTTACACTTATTTGCAATCTTCATTGTTAATTAAATGTACCGTGTATTTCTTAGATCTTCCTGCCATATCCAAAGCGAATTGAAGACTATCTACTCGCCACTCGACTTTAACGAAATTATTCTTGAACTCTAATGGCGTATCGTCGTTTAGTGGAAAATAGAATGTTACATAAAGTGGTTCAATAGAACATTCGATGCCCAGCATTAACATTTTTCGCGAATCTCCCACAAAACATGGTATAAATAACGATTGCACGATCCCCTAGAGATTGACAAGTAAATAATATCATCTACTAAATCGAATATTTCCTTTCTGAAACTCGATATTTGAATCGGGCCAATATTTAACCTCTGTTATCGGTGTGATGGTTATCACAATCTTTTGG
Source organism: Lepidotrigona ventralis hoosana (assembly GCA_002806875.1). Lineage (NCBI taxonomy): Eukaryota > Metazoa > Arthropoda > Insecta > Hymenoptera > Apidae > Lepidotrigona > Lepidotrigona ventralis. The sequence goes on from NIPQ01093063.1 coordinate 2,253, forward strand.
CTGTTTCCAGCCATTACTTCTCCTTTCATTGGGCATACGCAAAGTTTCATCTTCGAGGAATCTAAACCATTAGTTTCACCCCATGAATAATTCACAGAGCCATTAGCGTGATTCTTTAGCATCAAAACGTATGTTTCTTCGACGCCGATGTACAGAGTCCTGTCACAAGAATCTCAATAAAAACCACGAAATTTTTTAAGCAGCACGAGTTATTTTAAAATTACAAGCCTCGTGGGTCTAATGACGCCCATGCTTATTACTTGCTCTTGCCATAACAGATCGAATTGCCTCAAGTTCACCAGATCGTGATGATAGAATAATTCATCTGCTACCTACAACGTACAGATTAATCTCGTAAAAGGATCAAGAAAATGATAACAAAAATGAAAGTTTATAAAGTTAGTCCTTACTAGTTGACACGTTGATCTATGTTCTTCTTTAACTTTCAATTCCTCTGCTACTTTTTCCTCTTCTTCTTCTTCTTCTCCTCTTTCTTCTTCGTAACTTAATTGAGGATATCGGATGTGGGGCGGTATTTCCAAGATACGTTTCAACATCTCTTCCGTTGTTCGATCACTGATCTCGATTGAAACATAATTTTTAATAAATTATAAGCGATTTTTTACGGAGGAATGGTGATTCATTCTGATGAGAGAAATAAATAGTATCTTGCAACATGTAGTGCAATCACACGAGTGATTGAAATCTCTAAAATGCAAATTAATCGAACGTTAAAACCAACGCACGTTCTACTTTCCTCCTCCATCATGTATTGCAACCAAACTTCTACATCGGCGATCCAAATGTCTGCAGACTGACAGCGAAATATATCTTTTAAAAAGAGATTCTAACTCCTGTCTGATAAATTAATTTAATTGTTATATTAACGAAAAGAATAAAATGATTTTACAGCAGAGCATTTTCGTCGTTTCGTGGTGCACACTCTTGTTTCTAGACCAGAATTTTTTGGCATCGCATCAACCGGTATGTCTTCTACGTATAATCTATCATAATTCGATCAACGTCAAACATATTAATTGTACAGTATATGTATAACAACTCCAAATTAACATTATTGTCTTTGACAATATTTTACTTTTTTTTTTTTTTTTTTAAATTAAAAGCAGGGAAAAANTAATTCGGTCTTAGATCTTTGTATTCTACCGTCACGGTGAAATAGTGGACAGAAGTTGGAGCGAAAATTCCTTTGTCCGGTGTGATGTGAAGCTGTCCTAAGGGAAAGTAATTCTCTTTCGTTATTCTGTCCACGTTGGCTTGCACGTTTCGTTTCATCCAGGAGAAATGCATGCTTATCTCACTATTTCAAAAAAATCATCGTCATGTAATTACAATAATTAACAGCATGTCAAAATAAAATCGTTCGTTTCGTCGTTGAATTTACGATAACGGAAGTATACCTGGTATTGTCCACAGCAATGATACATTGCCCGATACCGTCAGGTGCATTGGTACTCAATTTTACGTAATAATTCGCTCTTCCATCGATATGTTTCGCGAACGGTTTTAATTTCTTCAAATGCTAGAATTTCATTTATTTTAATTGCCATTCTTCGTGTTTATAATTACGGCATATTTTTTTTTTTTTTTCTTTATTGAATTTACAGTATAAATAAGCTGTAATACTTTACTAAGCTGGATGAAATTTGGTTCGTACACTAATCCATCGCCGATTATCTCTGTTGCCAGTATGGTACAATTGTCGCATAGTATGTACAACTTCTCCACCTGATGAAGAAAAATATAAAACGTCAGGAGCGGATAAGCGGGGAAAGGAAATGAATAATTTCGAATTCGTTTACGTGAATTCCGTAAGACTCTGGTGAGAAGTACATATGAAAATCTATTTCTTCGTTTGTATCCAGTTGAAAGTACGCGGGACATATAGTAAAGCACGATAATTTTAAAATATTCTTTTCTGTGGTATCCTGTTTAAAAGAATACGAAGAAGGATGCTGAATAACATCTTTTCTTTTCTTTTTTGTTTTTTAGTTAGGTAAAAAGATACCAAAAAGTCCATTTTCAAAGAATAATTCTAAATAGAAAGAAGAGAAACTTTTACCGTGATGTTCATAGAAAACCAGTCAGTCTCGCTCATCATGAAAAACCGACCCTTACCGCCGGTATTCTTGAATTTTATCGGCACATAAGCTTCTTCTCCTATGAAAACTTTCTTGCAGTCGAAAGTCATGCTTACAAAGTCATCGTCTTCCGTCATGCAGCTAGATAAGCTTTCAGAGCTTGATGTAATAGACTAAAAGATTAACGTCATCTCATGACGTATAAAAATATTACTTTTTTATTACTTTATTCGAACCAGATGTTTCTTGTCGTTTCAAGGTCAATTCAGCTAGATAAGCTTTCAGAGCTTGATGTAATAGACTAAAAGATTAACGTCATCTCATGACGTATAAAAATATTACTTTTTTATTACTTTATTCGAACCAGATGTTTCTTGTCGTTTCAAGGTCAATTCTTCTTGCCACATCATTCGATTATCTTCATCTTTATATCATTTTGCTTCTTTTCTTTTTTACTCGTGCTTTAAAAGCGTCAAAACAAACAACTAACAAACTACTTACACAGCTACTAATTTGAATTTCCAAGTAATTTCCCTAAGTGATTCAAAGAAATAAAATTGTTTTCACTGAGATCAAGAAAATAACCTTGACCGACAAGAAGTCAAATGCCAGTCATAACAGACTACTCTTGTCGTTGGTAATTATCAGAATATCGCACTTCCAAATTATCAAATGACGTTGCTATCTCTGGATGCCAAGCTTGGTACAATGATTCGTCGCATTTGTTCAAATATCTGAATGATGGTTCTTCGATCAGGCAAGTCCCTACGCAAAGGGATCTTTATCAGTATTACTATACCCTTACAAATATTTATCTTATTTCTTTACCATTTTTTTATATTTAGCCAAGTCAGATCAAATTTCGTATACAATCAAATCAGAGTTTGCAACACTAAGTCCAACGTTCAAATTGAATTCATTGAAAGAGAAAGGCAGATGTAATTCATTTATACCATATAATCATATATTCTATAATTATATATAATATTCTATATTTATATAATTATATATTCATATCATATAATCAATTAAATTCATTTTTAAAGGTGCAACTAATAGAAATATTTTATTAGTTGATAATTAATTCATGGCATATTTAAAGTTCTTAAATTTTTTACCCAAATTACTGGAAAGTGAAGGTACCTCTCCCCTTACTGCAGCAATCCCTTTGATTGTATTATTTTATATTTATGTTGTTACTCTTTTATCTGGTACTTTATACCCAACAAAATTGGAGGGTCTTTGTATCCGTGCAATCGGATGATCAGTTGCTTTCCGTGTTGAACATTTAGCACCAATACCTCTTCCGGTGCATCAATGTCGTCGCAACGGAACAGAATAATCAATCGCACCTGCATCCCTGGCGGAATGATGCCTCTGTTCTCCACTATGGATTGCACTATGACCCGAAACTTCGAACGATACGGTCTGCCTCTTATTTGAAATCTCGCTGGCATGTTGCTAATATTTTGCAGTATAACTGTTTTCTATGACAATGTTTTATTAGTGTCTTATAAAGAAAATTGAATCTTCCAAAAATATGAAGTTTTCGAAACAAAGAGATGACAATTTGCCTCTGAAATATTCCGAGTTCTTTTTCGTTTTGTTACATTGTCAAAAGATTAAAGGGAGATCAATCAATGACATATTCATACCTTATACATTTTCTTCGGTTCAAAATTACGAAATTGGACGTAATTCGTGTTTGCCACTAATATTTTCTTTTCAACTTTAGATCTCATTATAGATTTTTTCTTCAGATATGGACGTGACACGAAGTTATACCTAATTGAAAGGATTGAAACTGAAGATTATGAAGTTAAACATTCTCAGACACTATTTAGTAGGTATACTTGTCGATACGAAGTTTTGGTAATGATGTCACGTGCGTTAATGGTTGCTTGGAACTAGCTTTTGGTTTTGGTTCTAACTTTGATAATTCCAACAGTTTTCTGTACTCGTTCCAAATCTTCACTTTTGGTGGTTCAAACGTCAACTTGCTAGGATGTATGTCTAAAAACTTGTTGATCTTAATAACAAGTTAGTAAAGTTGTTGATGCTTCTTTATACCTCAAGTGACAACTTTATGAAGAACTGTACCTCCTAGTAGATCTCCTTCGTATTCTTTAAAGTCGGGATCCTTGGGTTTCATCTCTTCATATTTTGGTTTTAAGTCTTCCTGAATGTTATGCTTCAGTACTTTGATGTCAGCTGGACAAGCATTTTGCAATTCATCTTTATAGCTCTGTAAAAAGTAATGATCATTTGGTTATTTTGATTTCTCTCTGTTTACCAGTTAAAAAATTGAAGATACTAACGCATAATAGGTAGGTCGATTTACGTTGCAAGACCACATTTGTTTGAGCCGATTTGTCAAAACCACATGACATCTTCCAATTATAATTTCCATATCGTATCTCACTTTGAAGTCTTCTATTAAGAGACTGTGTTTGTTTATTTCTGTCATTATGTTCCATCATTTTGTAGGTAGAATTTACAAATCAATCATTACAATTAACAAGTGAAATGACAAACGAATGCATTGCATGCTTAGTTACTTCAATTCTGTTAAACAAAATTTGAAGGGACATATACATGATGGTTGAACAAGGAACAAGTGACCGAAATATCGAATATAATTACAAATCATAGATCAATTTTAAGACTATGATTTATTTGGAAACAATTTTTTTTTTTTATATAAAGGTTTAAAGAATGAAGTTCTATGTACAAAAGGATTATGTTAGTAAAATACTAGGATTTTATATTCCTGGTCGTACATCGTGCAAAATAGTTTTTTCTTACCGAGATATAATTAAAAATCGTTCTCGTTACGTGCAGTTCTTTCTCTTTTATTGCGAGTCTCAGACTGCTTATAATTAAACGTTTGAATCTAGTTTAACCCTATTATTATTTATTATTATTATTACTACTACCATTATTACTTTATTATTATTATTATAATCATCATCATCATTATTATTATTATTAACGTTGACGAAAAAACGTCTGATTTCGCTTGCCACATTTGCGATACAATCACAATAAGGTACACTTATTTATATTTATCGTAAACCGTATTTCGTGAATACAAAGAATTCTTGTATCTTTCCTTATTTTTTAAACTCATATGTATATGTTTCAACACGCATAAACATTATATGCACGTATTTTTTTATGTTTTCTTCTTTTTTTTTTTCTTTACGTATATGATATTATAGATTACGCTTTGTACATATAATCTAATAATAATCTAAATACAAACAAGCGACAAATTCTCAACGCTTCCTATCACACATTTCTATAATACGTGCAATGATAAAATAAGTTTCTCCGTTTTAACATAGTATAAAACTTAGTGTACTTTCGTTCATTTCATCAGATGAATTACAGAGCAGAAAGCGATTATTGTATTTCAATAAGCATTATAGAAATTGGACAAACATGTCCAGTAATAGTTCTACGTGTAATTATCGAGCAATACCTGAAAAGGAATGGGAGCTTGATAATAATGAAACGCGCGTGATAATCCACCAAACAACACTGTATTTTTTCTTTCCTTTTTTTTTTAATCCTCTTTCTTTCGTTTTTTCCTTTTTTTTCTTTTTTTCTTTTTTTGAAGCCTTATAGAAATTGTGTTTATAAGAGTGCACTTATTTTAATTTTTTTTTTTTTTCTTGTAGTATGCGTACACAGTCCATGAGACACAAAAAAAAGAAAAAGAAAGAAAATACATTCTTTCTTTGCTTCATTGCGCTCGTTCATAATTTACAATGCACGAATTTATGAAATTCGGACGAACAAGTTAAACAATATAATTCTAACTAGTAATCAAAAGGAAAGTATTAAATTACAATTTATATGGATCTTATATGATGAAGAACACACAGAGTCAAACTAAGTTCAAGCTTTATATAAAAATTCATCGCGATAGATAGAATTCGATTTCTTCATTTTTGTTTCTCTTCCTTTTTTTTTTTATTTCATTTTTAATAATATATATACAATCTGAAGCGTCGATTCATCCTTTGTCAATTATTAGTACAACTCTTCTCTAAAATCTGGCTGAACATATCGCGTTATATAAGCTTGGACTTTGTATGCAAGGGAATAAACGTCTTCGTCAAAAGCCTATTATTGTGTGGAAAATATAAAACCCCAGATTATACTTCACTATCCTACAAATATAATGCTTAGTTCAAACATATAATGATATTGTTTTTTCATCGAAGATGCAGTATGTTTCATTCTTGTGTTCACTCTTTGTTTCTTCTCTTTTTCATAACGTAATAAGATAAAATTAAAATTTCAGCGAATTTCAGACATTGAAACAGACATAAATTTCTAAAACATAATTATTTATCCATTAATCTAACATTATAGATTTCTGTGTAATTGATCCTGTTAGTTTTTCTTCTTCTCTTTTTTTACAATACACCAACTACGTGTATCGTTTTCCTCCCTTTTTTTCCACATGATATCTGTTTTTAACTGGGACAATTGTAAATAATTTTATTCATTTTAATTGTACGAAGTGAACGTTCTTACATATATACACCTCACGATCACCCCTTAAGCGTACAACTTCCATTGTAAATTGATTAGTTCGATGCATAATCGTTTATTCATTTCGCATAATATTAACATTAAGTGTCTCTTCACTTGCCAAGTCCGAGCGCAGCGTACTGTTCTTCCGTTACTTCTGTCATCATCAAGTTTCCATCAGGTAAGAGTAAGACCACTCTTCTAGTTCCACCTAATATAATAATATAAGAAAACTTTAATATCACTTTAGTATCTAGTAAGATAAGAAAATTCCTTTTCGCTGTTACTTCTTATTTCTTAGCGTGCTATTTAGAAAGAAATTTGAAACGATCAAGGCCGGCACATTACCTGGTGTTGGTTCTTCCGCTTGTACAACTTGAGCTACAACTTGGCCGTGACCATCACCGTCTTCTTGTCCTTCTGTCACATCCGCCGCGTTCGTGTTGTCCATGATAGACATCACCATTGGATTTTCAGCAGGTTCCGTTCCACCTTCTTTTACATAGAATTGCGAGGCTAAGTTTACTTGATCAGGTATCAACTGAGCTACAGCTTCCGCCACAGCATGATCCAACGTTAATACGGATCCCTCGTCTCCTTGTTGCTCCGTGGTAACATATACACATTGTTGCTCGCCATCAGCATCTCGAGTCACTAACAATGTTTGACCATCCTCAGCTTGGCCAGCCACTTGATAAACGACACCGTCCTCCCCAGTTATTGTTACTAAGTTCGAAGTGTCCTCGGCCACCTTCCTTTCCTCCGGTATTTTCTCTTCAGTTTTCACATCAGTAGAAGCGATCGCTATCGTGCTAGTCGAGGTAACTGTAGCCGTGGTCAATCCCGGTGCGATCGAGGATTCGCTAGCTGGTGCCGCTTCAGTCAACGGTGTTGTCGTCGTGGTGGCTGGCGCAGTCACGGTAGGAGCTGTGTCATCCAAGCAGGGAAGATCTGGCGCAGGAACAGATACGTTTGTCAAATTGATCTGCGCTGGTTCACTGGTTTGAACGATCGTTCCCGTCGTTCCACCAGGACTCATTTCGACTCTCATTATTCCACCACCCTCTGTAAGAGAATCAAGGGAAGGTAGGACCAATTCTGTGGTGGTAGTTGTAGTGGTGACGTCTATACTTTCTGATGCAGTTGTAGTGGTTTTAATGGTGGACAACGGTGTTTCGGTAGATTCAGGTTCAGGTTCAGGTTCCGGCTCGGCCGACTGTTCCACGGGTTCGCCATCCGGTCCAATAATACGTCCAGTTAATGGACATAGAGTAAACGGCCTTGGCGGGCTGTCAGGCTCCGTAGTGGCAATGGTATCGGCTTCGGGAGGTGGAAGTTCCGGTTCACCATCGCTGCTACTCTCTTCGGAGCCTACCTCGTGGAATTCCATATGAAGTCCATCACCCTCCGCTAATTTACTTTCTTTCAGTTTGTTTCCTGGAGTAGCGGCCGTTGATGTTTCAGGCAACTTCCCTCTACCTCGGCCGGTGGTAGCACGAGCAGCTGCTAGGAGGCCACGGCCACCTGGTTTAATGATACCCGCTGCTTCTTGAGCTTTCCTTTTTGCCATTAATAACTTTTGCTGCGGAGATAATAATGACTGTGGCTTACCAACTGGTGTCTTCGGCGACTGTTTAGCCTGTTGCACTGGACTAGTTCCAGACTTTACCACTTGCTTCGACTGTGGACTAAGCATCGCGAACTTCGGTCTAATCTGTGTAGCATTTCCAGGACTCACCGAGTTACTCTGTGTAGTTACAGCCGTCGTACGTTTTTGTAGCACCTGACGCGTTTGCTGGGACTGAACTTGTCTCGGGGCTGGCGCCCTGACAGGTGTGCGAATTGTTGATCCGATTCCGAGTACGCTAGTTGGCGTCGTCGCACGCAGTGGAGGTCTCGGTAACAAAGGTCGACCGTCCGCACTGCGTTGGCCTGTAACAGGTCCAGGACGTATTCCTGTACTTATTCTTGGCTGCAAAGTTATGGGAGCCGGCACCGCGGTCACGACATGTATCTGTGGTAACTGTGTCGGATCTGGTTTCGGCTGGATCTTTATAGGCTCGGTTTTCTGTGTACCTCCTGCTTTATTCGTAACAGGCTTAGAAACTACTTTCATCTGCGTTACTACTTGACTTCCATCCATTTTAGAAACCACTTTTACCGGCGTTACAGAATTCGATTGCGATGCGGATATTACTTGCTTCCTCACTACGTTAGTATTATCTCGATTTTGAACCATCAAAACACCTTGCGTGGTCGGCGAACCTTTTACAGCCAATTTCCCGCTAGGGGACGAATCCAACTTGATGATGCCGTCTTTCCGTGACATTACATAAACACCGGACGTTAAGTTTGGCATTTGCTTCGGGTCAACTTTAACAACTCCTTTGGCATTCGCGACTAAAACCGGTGGTTGGTTAGATTTTGCTCCTTCGGGAGATTGAAGTCCCAATGAAGTTGCAAGATCTGTAGACGAACCACTTGCTCTGTTAGACCCGTTTGATTGAGCATTGGCACGATTAAATGCGCGTTGAATCATATCGCTTCGACCCAACAATCTTTCTTCCTCGGACTCTCCAGTCCAGTCTTCGTCACTACCTGTGTCGCCTTTCGTTCGTTTCGCAGCGCTGCTGCCTCCATCCTCGGAGTCACTCTCGGAATCATCAATCCTCCTCTTCCCTAGTACTAAACAAATTCACAAATCTTGATATTCTTACATTTTGCGACGCATATAAAGATTGTTAGAAAAAATGGTACGAATTACCAATTACAATTAGGTTACATAGGTTGCATAGATATACATACGGTCATTGTCTTCATCTTTCATAGAACCGCACCATTGCTTTACTTGATCCATTGCTTTTGATTTGCTTGATCGCATAGGTCGTCTGTATACAGACAATTTGTCGTTTCAAATTTATACTATTCTACCACATGTATGGAATATTGAATGTTGTATAAACTGTAAAACATAATTGTCTTACCCTACTTGAGCTGCAGTACTTGGTCCAGGTTTAGCTTCCGTTTTTATAATTGTTTTCTGAGCAGGATGACCACCTCGTCCTGCTGCCTTTGCGTTAGCCTGCTGCTGAGCAGCTTTTAATTCTTTTTTTTTAGCAAGATTTCTTTCAAATTCTTCTAATAAATGTTTACACGTAGCTACATGTTCGGCAGGTTCCCATCTATTATGTTCACTATAATTGTTTGTGTATTTTTAATGTATTTTGCAATGTTAATCATTCTTATTCTTTCATGTACGATAATGTCATAAATTAACTTACTGTCCAAAACCTTCCCACTTTAATAGATATTCCGAGCATCTCTTTTTTGGATTAAATCGTTTTGCCAATATCTTTTCTACTACATGTTCTTCGTCGCTTGAATCTCGATCGTCATCGCCAGCTTTGTTAGATTTAACCTACAAAGATGAATAAATTATTAACTTTTTACATATATATCGAAATATCATTGAGATGTAAAGAAGTTAACCTTAAGTTTTATCGTTGGTCTCAATTTTGGTTTTTCTCTCTTTTCTACTTCGTCGAACGATTCATTACTTTTTTGATTTTTTGCTTCTACAGTTTTATTATCCTTTTTACTATCGTCTTCTGGTTGTCCATTTCTAATTACCTTACGAACAACTACTGGTTTCCCTGTGAAAATACAAAATAATTTTAGTACAGTATCCATTTAAATTAAAATAAAATTATTACTTGCAAAATATATATACCTTCCGCGTTAGTATTTATTTGATTCTGCCTCGGTACATCCTGCATTTTTGCATTGCTAATTTTCGTGAATGTTTGAATAGTTTTTCCAGCTGCAATCCATGAATCCCTTATGTGCGTATCCATTTTGCACCATTTTTGATACAGTTTCCATGAATTTGTCGAGTCTTTATCCGAACTCTCCTGCTGGATTTGCGAATCTTTCCATAAAAGGAAAGCCCACACTTGTGCTTTCTGTTCATTCTGCAAAAAGTTAAAATAAAATAGTAGCATGCTGTATCAATATCATTTCTTAATATCATTATCAAGTAAAGATTACTAACATTACTATTTTCGCGAAAATGTGAAATTTGGGTACAAGCGCCTTCCTTTGTACGATGCTCTTGAAATTCTTCAATAAAATGAAACACTGAGTGACACTGTCCGCAGACAAGAACATCTAATCTTCCCATCTCTTCCTGTGCAGCTGGTAACATAACAAAATTCGTTATCTATTTTTTTATTCATAACAACAATATAAGTTTCTCTTATATTTTGATCAATACATCAGAATTCTCACTTCTATATACCAGTTTATATACCAATGACTGACTGACTTTTTATACTAATACAAATTCTCTTATGAAACTGTTCAAAGGAATATATGTATACAAGTTTCAAATTTAAATGATCTTTTCTTATATATCGCATTACACTAATATATCGCAGGACTAGAATAAAAAAAAATAAATTTTAAACAATACCTTTAATAGCAGTAGGATTACTACTGATGGCCGAAGGACCATCGCCTCCTTCCATGTTGTTTAATTAAGTGATAAAGTCTTTATCCTCAAGGTTTCTTTCTAAAAAAAAAAAAAAATAAACAAACAAACAAATATAAAATTTCTTTCTTACTTTTGCAACATATATAATAAAACGACTGATCAGTGATAATATATATTAATAACAAACCAATTCCACTATTCAACAACTCTTCAAACAATGCACATTGTGAATTGTGAACTCACTATGTATCTATTCACTTATGTATCTACATAAATATATGATAACTTTCCTCTACAAATGATTCATTCGACATTTCACAAAATCTGTATTTTTAATTAAGAACAATCCTGTATTTTTAGTTAAGAAGAAAATCAATCGAGTAGTTAAGAGAAAAAAAAGAAGTCGTCAATTAATATCAAAACATTGTGACATGTAAAAATGTTCCATTCTGTGTAAGTAATAAATATTATATACCACTTGCAATGTGTATTAATTGAACAGTGCGTCAATGAATCTTGTCGAGTGAATTTTTAAAACAGTTGAGCAAACATGTTTTTTCACCGAACGAACGACACAAAAAGAAATAACGTTGCTGTCGTTGCAAGAAAAGAAAGAGCCACGACGTTTGGTGTTCGAAATTTCGCGGGTGTCCGGGAAAATTCACACGCGGCACGCCGGCGTGGAGATCGAGCCGCGAGCATTTTTCTAACAAGACCACCACCGTCGTCGTTATGTGTTGTAACAATACGACGGGTCGCTCGACGCACACATCTCGTCGTTAAATAATATTCGAAACCGGTCCGCGCGATTCAAAAATTGATCGTCGCGGGCAAATCTTTCTTTTCTTCTCCCTCTTCTTCTTCTTCTCTTTCTTTTTCTTCTTCTTTGTTTCTTCTCCGCGGAATTTTTTTTTTCTATTTAAATTAAATGAATTCCCGCATAAATGGCAGGACGTCGAGGGACACGCAGCACGGAGTCATTGTAAACGCGGCCAGTGGCGTAAGTTACCAACGAATAAAACTCACAGATAAGTTCGATCTTGGAATAGCAGCCGGCTCCACCGTGATAGATGCGTTACCGGTGCGGAACGATTATTCTAGCTGCTGGCAATGCGAGCGTTCAGAATCCACAAGAACATTTAGAAACGATGCCATTGCCGCTGCCGCCGCCGCTATAGGCTTGTCCTCTGTCTATCATGAGCCGATGCTCGTCAAGATGGCTCTCGTCACGAAAGCTCTCCCTGACTATTCACTTCCTGTCTATCCATGAATATTTTCCGAACACACTTGGCCCGTCGCCCGATTTCAATCCGACCGGTGCCACGAAACCAACGCGATGTCGACTTACGTCCAGCAGACCGTGGAAAAAATTTCGATTCCCCTTACGATCTGGAATTTAATTGCCGTTGCTGCACGAGATGAGTATGAAAACAGTGATCGCGTCTGACGACAGTGGCGCCATGGCGCCTGCCCGCCACGACAACGGTCCGCTCTTTTGGCGGGAAAACGTTGCTCCATTAATTTCCCTTTTTCCTCTTCTGTCAGGGACGCTTCGTCTACGATCGCGTATTTTACGCTCAGAATGTTGCGCCCAAAGGAGATTACGAGAGAAACGAGAAGAAATTACGCTCGGGAGACCGGCGTAACTTTACGCGGCTCGTTGTCCCGTTCAAATGTACCGCTTCTCCTCGACGAATTCGTCTATGTTCCGGCTATGTTGAATCGAGTATAGAAAAGGCAAGCTTGTGTTAATTGATGTCGAGACGTATGTAATAATCGTCGGTTATTGCGGGTTGATCTACGAGTTTTGCATGCGATCAACTGCAACTCTCTGTCCTGATCGGCAAATGAAATTTCAGATGCGCTATACGAGGTGTTTTCCTTCGTATCTTGATACTGTTCCTATGATCTGGATTTGGGAGCGATTCGGAAAACAAATAAATCCTTCGTATTCAACCGGATACCGCGCGAATGCTGTGTGATGCACACGGATCTTCTGCTGGAATTCGTCACGTCTTTTCCAAGGATTCCTTCTCATTGCAATTTTCTACCGTCAATGTCTAACTTGTTAAAGAATTTGTATATTAATTTTTTCAGTCGCAATGTCGACTTGTCTTTAGTGTCAGCGACAATATAAACAACACTAACCTTATTTTTTCGTGCGATCAAAACCAAATCGGATAAAGTAACCGTCGTTTTTTCAAGAAAAAAAATTCAGAATGTATTTTCTTAATTAAACTTAATTAAACAATGAACAGTGAGTTGAACGTTTGATCATGATGTTTGTTTCAGAAATTAAAAAAATGGCTGATGAAGAAGAAGAGAAAGAGTATAGATGGGAGACTGGTTATGAGAAAACATGGTATTGAAAATATTTTTTGAATTACTCTAGTACAATTGTTATTCATCGTATGCATAATCATGCAAATAATTTATTATGCATTTTGTATACAGGGAAGCAATTAAGGAAGATGATCATGGATTGTTGGAAGCATCAGTTGCTGATATTATCCACAATGCTAAAAGAAAGCGTCAAATGGAAAAAAAAGTTGGCGCCAGATTAGGAATGATGAGGCACCTTTATATAATTCTCGATGCTTCTGAATCCATGTCTATTCAAGATTTGAAACCAACTCGTTTCTTATGTTCCTTGAAGGTAGCAGTTGATATATGATATAACAGTTGTGTATATCATATTTGATTATAAATGAAACTTAATTTAAGCTTTTAGAAAATTTTATTGAAGAGTTTTTTTATCAAAATCCTATAAGTCAGTTAGGAGTAATTATCACGAGAAACAAAAGAGCAGAGAAAGTGAGTGAACTAGCTGGAAATTCTAAAAAACATGTTAAAGTAAGTTTTCTTGTAGGGCATTTACTAATTTTATTTTTATTTACAAGTATTAGTTTATTTTTATATATATATATATATATATGTAGGAAGTGCAAAACATGCAACAGATTGCTCCAGCAGGTGAACCTTCATTACAAAACTCTATAGAGCTAGCATTAAAGTCCTTACGTCTTCTACCATCACATGCTAGTAAAGAAATACTCATAATAGTAGGAGCACTCACAACATGTGATCCAGGAGATATTAATGAAACTATTCAAGTACGCCATATTTATTATTACTGTACCAGGAGATATTAATGAAACTGTTCAAGCATGCCTCATGTAGTATGATCATACTAAAATGTAAAAATTAATTTTTGGTTACAGAACATGAAGACAGATTCTGTCAGGTGCAGTGTGATAGGATTGGCTGCTGAATTATATATTTGTAAAAGAATGGCAACAGCAACAGGTGGAGAACATGGTGTTGCATTGGATGATAAACATTACAAGGAACAGTTAAATACGCACATAGATCCTCCACCAGCTGCTACTAGATTGGATGCTGCTCTTGTAAAAATGGGTTTTCCTCATCATGCATTACATTCTTCTGCGAATGATTCGACTATGGCAGTTTGCATGTGGTAAATAATTTTCATTCCTTCATAAATAAAATATTCTTTTCATAACAAAAGAGGATTTTTTCTTTTTTACAGTCATGCAGAAAATTCAGATGAATCTGTTAAACTTCTTAGTACAGGATATCTTTGTCCTCAATGTTTGAGCAAACATTGTGAACTTCCAGTAGAATGTAGAGCATGTGGATTAACTTTGGTATCTGCTCCACATTTAGCACGGTCCTATCATTATTTGTTTCCTGTTGAACCTTTTAAAGAAGTGGCATACAGTGGAACTCCTTCAACTTGTTATGGTTGTCAAAAGATATTGTCTCAAAAAGATAAAAGGGTACGATCAATGTAATTTAATAAAAAAAAACGTATGAATGTAATTTATAAAATATAAGTTATAACTGTATCTTCTTCCAGGTGTACACTTGTAATAAATGCAATCAAACATTTTGTTTAGACTGTGAAATATTTATCCATGAATCTTTACATACATGCCCAGGCTGTGCTACCAATCAAGATACATATCAAAGATCCACAGATAGAACTTAGCTAATGATTAATAAAAGTAATTAATAAAATTAATAACGTTAGTTGTTTTAAACAAAATATTTCATAGAAATTATTTTGTAGGCGAAGAATTTTGTATTGTATTTGTATTGTATTGTCATGGATGCTCGTACAAAAGATATTTTCTCTGGAGAAAAGTGAATGAATGAAATGAATCAAAAGACAATAATAACATTAATGAAAGTTTTATTCAATTTTTTCTTTATATTACGTATATTTTTTACGTGACAAAAGAAGACTTCGCAATATACGTGCAATAAATATATTGATTCTAGTAAAAATATATTTCAATATATAACGTTTTCAAATTACAATAATTGATCTGTTGCCTTACCAACAGATTCCGGATTTAGAAAGTATGATTATGATAAATACAAGTTCACTTAAGCGAAAGGAAAACAAAAGAATTGAAGTTGTTTGTGTACATTTGAGTGATATTACAGGCTTCTTTCCCCCAAGCAAGGAACCCGAAGATTTTCGAGCAGTAACGTGGCCGCTTTAAAATCATGGTGGGAGGTGATTGAAGTTTATTAGCTAGCAGACAGATGGAAGCGAGCTTCGTGATATTAGAGCACATTATTAGTTTGCGATCGTCCTCCGGTGCGACCAGTTTCACGGTGTCGACCTACTTCCGATTCAATTACGTATGTTCATCCTGTCCGGACAAAGTGACTTTACATATGAGATATTTTTTATACACCTAGCTTCCATTCTAACGCGCATCTTTTAAATTAGGTAAGGATAATGTTATTCACTTAATGTTTTACATTTTCCCCAGTAAATAAGCAATAAATGTCCAATATCACTTTCCCTTTGTATACATGTAATTAATTTTATGTTAATGTATACAAAATAAATTTACGTAGAACACGTAGAATGTTCTAACGTTTTTAGAATACCGTTTCATAATTTGTATAATTGTTCAAGGAGAATATTCATTCTATGAATGCGCGCATATACGCGCGTGTGTCATTTCTTATCTACGTTTACAAATTAATAATACTTTTGACTGTACGTTTATGCATAAAAATCGGATAATTCTTTTTCTTTTTGTTCATTTTTTAAGTGGAACTTTAGAAATGTTGAAATGAATATGAACACGTGCTCGTATTTTATATACACATAAAAGGCAGCAAGTAAAAGGTAGAAATAGAAGGTTGTTGCTGTTTTGCAATATTTCCCTGCGAAATAGAAATTAATCACCGTGTGATGATCTTGTATTATCCGGTATTTACAAAAAGAAATTTATACATAGTATATATTTATTATTTTTTTTTATACATTAGTTGAAAATAGCTAGCAACTAGCAATAAATAATGTATTTATTCGTAAATATCAATGTTAACAGAAAACCTGTTGTCAAATTTATCGCAGATTGTAATTTAATTTCGATTCAATTTTTTTAAAATGAAAAATAACCGGAATTGTTTAATAACAATTGATTATTAATTTATATTATCTTAAAATTAATGGCTTATATCATCGATATAATCGACGATCGATTTCGAATTGTCACTTTGATTTTAATATTCGTTTTGCAAGATGATTGATACCAACACATGATCGAAGTATTTTAGATAAGTATCAATAAGCTGCATATCATTAGTAAATATATTACACACGAAACAATATTAATCACAAATCTAATTAAATGAAACGGAAGTTTTTAATCAAACGTTTGAATTTGACGATCTGATGAATTGTTTCTCTTTATCTCAAAAAATTTACTTCCGATAATTTTATTTTTATGACTGGAGATTGTCATTCTTCAAAATTTAACGAGAAGAAACTCGAAGGTTTACTCAGACAATGAAATGACAGGCAATAGAAATTGATGAAACTTTTTTAATAATCTGCAACAGAGAATGCAATTTTTATCTTCAATTGTAATACTACTTTTCAGATTTCTTATCCAAGTTTAGAAACGATGACATGCTGGAGAGAAGACAAAATGTTTCTCGATCTTGGTTTCCGAATTTTAATTATCTAGTCGAACAACATAATTCGCAATAATTTGTTTCACTTGATCATAATGCCAATGATTTATTTCATCGAGCATGCACGATTTAAAAGAAACTGGCAACCTTCAAGCACACAGTTTTTAGAAAATCCAGTATTGTCAATTGGCGGCAGGTTGTGACTGAATCTGGGTTATACCAAAAATGGTCTACGCCAGAAATTCTGCTGTCTCTGAAATAGATAGAGAAATAGCAATACCAAGAATCAATGTGGGAATAACGATGGCTCTCTCGAGAAACAAAAAAAAAAAAGAATGTTTAGAAAGATTACATGTTACGTGATATCTATAGTATACAGCATAGCGTTTATGATTATAACGTGCATGATTTTCTTTTACACTGTAATTGTGTAGCGTGGATATTAAAAGAACTCCTTTCTCTTTCATTAGTACTTTCAATCCGCATAGCTGGTTCTGTAAGCGTGTAAGTTTTGATACTCCAGCTAAGAATACGTGCCCGCTGGGAAGAATTTTGCAAGAGATTAGTATTACAAAATACACCTCATGGTGTCATGGAATCTTAATTGTTTCATCGTGGAAAGAATTAAGTGGCTTCAATTACGATTACTTCTGTATCTGTACAACCGCGAAACGGTTTCGACGGTTCATCATTACTTATTACTTATTACTTATTACTTTCTATTTCGTCGTAAATTGCAATGTTTTTGTAATTGTAAAATGTTTACATTTCGCGTTTTATCCATTTTTTTACAGATCGTTCTCGTTCGACCTCCTCTTTTCTTCACGGCGGTCATGAAAGTGAAAAATATATAGATTTCAAGGATCGGCGAATTGTAATCGATACTCACGCAAATGATACGTAACTCAATGTGTTTCATATCAAAACGCAACAAATATCATGTACAAAAGATCGTTATCTAACTAATGTCTAACTAATATCAAGCTATGTTATTTAAATATCATTATCATGTATCGCACGTTTGTTTAACGGGAGATCATGTTTGTTTAACAAGCAGTTTATCGACACTTGTTCGCAGATGTATTTGCGCATCGAATCGCCCGAGTTAATTCGAATGATTTTCAGTGAATAAATTATATAATCGGTATAAAGTTAACGTAGAGCTCGATAATCGAGATCTGCATTGATCCGAATTGACCAGATAATCTGGATAAACAAACTGTTCTTGAACAACTCGTTTCTTCGTCTCGAGCTCATCTGTTGTTCGAAATCTCTCCTCCTGTTCTCTCGCGCTGTTTCACCCTTCTTAACATTAACGCGAAATTTCTTCTTGACTGAGCGTCGCTCGTCAAGAGGGTGACACCATTCTTCACACAATCCCTTCGAGACAAGGTTCGCCCGTAAGTGTCTATAGACTTATTCCACTTTACGTGGAGAAAACAGTTTGGATTATCATTGGTCGGCTTATCAATGGTGACGGTTCGAGCCACGATTAAGAAGCACCGAGCGTGTACCCTCGGCCTTACCCGGTGTCAGACACATCGGTGGCCTGATTGGTGAAATTGCTAAATGGTCCGCGTACGATTTGTAAATAAAAAGACATTACGCCGAGATTTGTCCGAGGGGGATCGCGCAATGGGGACACCGGTGCTTCGCCTTAATTGGTCTGTAACCTTGCCATATTGGCCAGCCTCGGTTGTACGCTCGGCGATGTTTGCCTCTTCGTCGCGCCAACATCAACCTGGATCAACCGGAAAAATCTTAATAATCCGCCGAAACTCTCGCAGACTTCTCCCGACGGAACGGGCAGAGTGCATAAACAAGATCGATAACGTTCGATCGTGACGTTCGCAGAGATAAGATGGTGAAGCTTACGAGGGAGAGACAGAAGTAGCCACGCTTCGTTAGATTAGCTGCGATGAAATTCTCCGTGAGATATCTCGATCAATCAGTACTTTAGCCACCTATCCCCATATTTCGTTGCACAGATCGGGCAATCTGAACGATGCTTCGAAGAAAAACACTTGTACGCTATCTCGGCCGTCTCAATTAGCCGATATATTACCAACTTATTTACAAAGTGAAGGTAATTACGAGAATTTTTGCTCCACTTCAGATTGTAAGTCGTGCGTCACTTACGTGCCGTAGATTAGGCAATCGAATTTCACGATCATTAAATTGACGATTGCTTCAAGTTCTCTTCAGGTGTGAAATTCCACATTTTGAAGTTTGATGATCAACATGTCACGAAACATTCCTGACGGATAACAAGAGGAATAATCTTTCGCTCTTCCAAGCATATATAACGCAGTTCCACGAAGACAATTATATTATATTCACGACAATTATTTACCTAGCTGTCATTATAAACAAGCATATAATTCAATCATAATCTCACGAATATATTAGCACATATACTAATGCAACGTGTAATTAATTACAGTGACAATCGGGGAATCCTAACGCGCGAGAGATAAAGTAATGGAAATCCAAATGCGTTACGCGTACGGCCATAAATACGTAACGGTAATGATTATTCTTCGTTTTCTTCTTTAAATTACCGATCACGTTAATCGCTTAAAGAGATCAAGGTGATCCGCCAACACAAACAAACGTGAATGGGAATTCTTGTGAAAGACAAGATGTTAATACGTATCTATTGTTGGACGAAGAAGTAGTAATTTATAGATGATGCGATTGACGAGCATATTTTCAACAAACATTAGAAAGTTTACTGTAATCAACATTTAGGTTTAAAAAAAAAAAAACAATTTACCTTGTTACTATAAATATTTTAATTTTTTTCAAGTTTCGTGAAATATAGGATCTCGATGGAAGAAGGAACAATGGAAAAATTTTAAATGAATTTTTAAAGTTTCCTTTTGCAAGAGGTATAAGTTCGGGAATCTTCGACATCTTTGACAGAGAATTTTTATTACTCGTATAAGGAAAATACCTATAATTTAATCTTCTGGCGCAAAGCACTGATAATTATGCTAATTACTCGTTGTGTATTTTATTTCGACACTGTGGATTTCATATGTGAGGTATTTCATCTGACTTCTGCGAGAGAATTATCCTTGTTCAACACTGTTCTTCGCGTCTTCGTGAATGTTATTTTATTTTTACTGGTACGTGTGACAAGGCTGTTGAATGCAATTTCATTAAAATTGCTAGTTACAGGAACGTAGTTATGTAACAGACACATCCATGAAGAATGTTCCGTTCTATAACTACAATTTCCTACACACAATAGAAAAAATTTTTGACCAGATAAAATTAAACGAGTTTGAATAATACATATATGTATCACTAAAAATGTCATTTGGAAATTTATTTATCTTTTAAATGGAACAGATTGATTCTTTTATTTTCTACACAAAAGTGGCGAAGAACGTTAAATTAATTAACTTAAATTTACTTAACTTAACTTTATTAAATTAATTAANCAAAATTTTAAAAATTTTTTAAATTAAATTTTTTTTTTTTTTTTTTTGTAGAACTTATCATACGAAAGATGAGGAAAGTAAGAGCACAGGAACACCGTGTTACATAATCCTCAAGTTCTATTCCAAATCCCAAAAGTTAGAGAAGTATTCTGTAAAAAATTTATTGCTCCATGCAAGACTGTTTCATTGCAGTTAAATTTTTTGTTCAGTTTTGTACGAGCTTGATCATAGCAACTGGTTTGCTTGAAGGACACTCACTGGTGTGAGAAATGATCAAATGCGTTGGATTTTTGCTTAACTAGTTTATTTACTGAACTGTATCAGAAGATTGATTCTAGCTTAAGATCAAACTAGTTCTGACTAATTCTGAAGTTTAACTGATGATGATTTGATTCCAACGTTATTCCTCAGAGTTTTTTTGCTTAACTAGTTTATTTACTGAACTGTATCAGAAGATTGATTCTAGCTTAAGATCAAACTAGTTCTGACTAATTCTGAAGTTTAACTGATGATGATTTGATTCCAACGTTATTCCTCAGAGTTTCCCTTCTAAAAGATTTTCAGAAGTCATCTCTTCCAAAGACTCACATTAAAACCAAAAAAGTCAAAGAAGTATGAAAACAGTTCCCAGAATCTTTCACTATCACCTTGCTAGAGACTAACTGTGATGGAGGGCTTGTGAGTAAATCCATCATCCTTTTGGCCAAGCACAAATTAGTATGTATCTACTGTGTGGCTTAACAATTTTCAAAACGCCTTCACATGCAAGNAGGAATATTTTTATGTATTTCAGATGTGGTATTCCGTGTTCGAAGTTTGGACAACTGCGAGTTATTCTCTTCTTGTCCAAGGCGCATCCCCAAGGACAGGATCCCCAAGGCACTTTTTATGCTTGAACAATACCGGATGAACCTCGAATCTTGAAATCATTGACTCTTGGCTAAAGTTTAAAGCTAAAGGAAGGCCACCGCTCGGAAATTAGTGATTCTCCGCTACATGTGCATATCAATCATATCGCATTTAATTCCATGAAATTGTAGCTATCGTTGTGTTTCCTTTTTAAATTTCTATTTTCTTGTCCTGTTCAACTTGTACCTTTGCCAGTCCGTTTGTCAACTTTTGCTTCATTTCAGTATTTATTGAATTTTCGCTTTACAGAAATATTCTGCGAAATTATTAATACAAAGCTAAATTTCTATTTTCTTGTCCTGTTCAACTTGTACCTTTGCCAGTCCGTTTGTCAACTTTTGCTTCATTTCAGTATTTATTGAATTTTCGCTTTACAGAAATATTCTGCGAAATTATTAATACAAAGCAGACATTCAAATTTCCCTCGTCCGTTTCATAGAGTTATCTGTGAAACGAATTTATAAAATTATTCGATACTCGCCTGACCTGCGAATGTGTATCACACAGGCGAAGGAGAAGCGACCGGAAGTGAAAATGACATTCAAATTTCCCTCGTCCGTTTCATAGAGTTATCTGTGAAACGAATTTATAAAATTATTCGATACTCGCCTGACCTGCGAATGTGTATCACACAGGCGAAGGAGAAGCGACCGGAAGTGAAAAGGCTCGATTGCCATGGCGAGCCGATTGTGGAAGATATTGTCCCGAAGACGGATCGATGACGACATCAAGGACAACAACGAGCTAGCAAGGGTTTTGGGCTTGTTCGACCTGACGGCGCTTGGGGTCGGTTCAACCCTCGGCCTCGGTGTCTATGTCCTCGCCGGCAGCATCGCCAAAGAGACGGCTGGCCCGGCTGTCTGCATCTCCTTCCTCATTGCTGCCATCGCTTCCGCATTTGCCGGTAAATTGGGATGGCATTCGCGCTAGCTGCGCCCGGATATTGACAATTTGTTCTTATTAAAAACGTTACCAGTTGCGTTACCGCGACGCCTAAACTTTTAAACCGAGATTCTAAAGGAAGAGTTACACTATCAAGTCGTTCGCGAGAAACTATGCTATATTTAGCTGATATGAATTTATCAATATAATTTATTAATATTTATTAATATGAATTTGCATAAACGTCTGCATTGTAATTGCAAGGGACACGTGCTTTCGTTGAAGCATAACGTTTGTTTCAGTTTGATTGTAATTGAACACGTGTTATGTACAAAGTTATGATGAATAACTCGTGGACGGGCACGTAAATGCTTCTATTTTAAAGTAAAGTGTTATGTTAATTCAAGAATGTATATGTTAATGCATAAGGATATTAATACATTTTTTGAATTTGCAGGCATGTGTTACGCAGAGTTTGCTTCTAGAGTTCCCAAGGCAGGATCCGCGTATATTTACAGCTACGTGACAGTGGGAGAGTTCATTGCATTCATTATAGGATGGAACTTAATGTTGGAGTATATAATTGGTGAGTTACTCACTTTCGTTCGTTCGTCGAAGCTCGATGACAAAGATTCTTAAAGTATCACTTGTCTCTCCCAGATGTATTAATTTTATCGAAACGTTTTGTTGTTCGCAGAAAGCTGAATTAAAATGTTTCATATGATTAAAATAGAGATGTTTGCTACGCATGCAATAAATTTTTATTGATTGTTAAATTTGTGTATGTGTCTCTCGACCAGGTACAGCAAGCGTCGCTCGAGGACTCAGCGGTTACTTGGATGCTCTGATTGGAGATGTGATGCGCAAGACGTTACAGGCCATGATGCCTATAAATATCGAATATCTATCAGAGTATCCAGATTTCTTCGCATTTGGTCTAGTAGTACTTCTTATAATCTTGCTCAGTGTGGGAGTGAAGGAATCGTCAATTTTA
This sequence comes from Lepidotrigona ventralis hoosana, assembly GCA_002806875.1. Lineage (NCBI taxonomy): Eukaryota > Metazoa > Arthropoda > Insecta > Hymenoptera > Apidae > Lepidotrigona > Lepidotrigona ventralis. Next base: position 25,590 of record NIPQ01093063.1, read on the forward strand.
AATAATATATTCACTGTAATAAACCTAACTACCATCGTGATAATCATAGTGGCAGGATCCATGAAAGGTAATAATAATTCGTATAAGTTACCATCTAAAATTAACTGATCAAGGAATTGTTTCATTCTCTCTAATGTCACTTCTATCTCACTTTTCCCGTGTCATCCAGTTGTTTGATTGTTACTTTCTGTTTCATTGCTTCTCTTTAATCGCGGTTCATTTAAACTTCTAATATCAAACACGGTCGATAAATATTTAGTGAAAGTACCATGTAATCTAATTTGCCTTATCATTTGATGAATCTGTGACTTTTTAGCTGACCCGGCTAATTGGAGGATACCGGTAGAAGATATACACAACGCAACAAATCCAGGATCGGGAGGCTTTATGCCCTTTGGCATAAGCGGGGTGATGATCGGAGCGGCAAAATGTTTTTTCGGTTTCGTCGGTTTCGATGCTGTGGCAACTACCGGTGAAGAAGCTAAGAATCCTCAACGCAATATACCCATAGCCATCGTTATTTCCTTAATTATAATCTTTACGGCTTATTTTAGTATCTCGACCGTGTTAACTATGATGTGGCCTTATTACGATCAGGTACATCCGTAGACGCGTGAAGTTAACACAACATCTTAAAATACTATAAAAAGTACTTTGTATATTCAGAACGTCGATACACCGTTTCCATATGTTTTCGATCAAATTGGATGGCCTACGGTTAAATGGATTGTTAATATTGGCGCGGCATTTGCATTGTGTACGAGTATGCTTGGTGCGATGTTCCCCTTGCCAAGGATATTGTACGCAATGGGCAGCGACGGAGTGATTTTCAAGCAACTTGCAATCGTAAATCCAAGAACGATGACACCTATTTGGGGCACAGTGGTCTCCGGTCTACTTATAGGAGTAATGACACTTATTTTTAATCTTCAGCAACTGATTGACATGATGTCTATAGGGACGTTGTTGGCATACACAATAGTGGCGATATCCGTTTTAATATTGAGGTACAAGATGATAATAATACTCAAATATATTTACTCATTTGCTTGCTTACTTTACTGCAACATGTTTATTCTATCATTTTAGATATCAAGCGAAGGAGGATAGATCAAATATTCATTCTGTATCAGCAATGAATGAGTACAAAGTAACACCGGTCAATATTTTAAAACAAATTATTAATTTACAGAATCAGAAAGAGATAACTGAGATGTCAAATAAAGTTGCAACATACAGTATTGGAATTTTATGTAAGTCTCAAATCTTAACGCAATACAAATTTTAATACACAATCAAGATTATTCTTTACACATTTTATTACTGTTGCAGGTATCATTATATTTATCACCGGAATTTTTATTAATTATACTGATACCACAGCATTAGGCAGCAATGTGATAGAATTAGTGATATTAATCGTACTTGTAAACATGTTGTTATTAATAATGGTTATTATTGCAAGACAACCTACCCAAGATATTGACTTAGTATTTAAGGTGAATGAAAGGAAGTGAAGTGGATCCTTGTATTGCGATGAACAAAATTATGGCCAATAAATGACGCGATAAACTATTTAATATTTTATCATACTTTTCGATTCTCGTTTAACAAGGCAACATATGCATTATATATTTTTTATGAACCATCTCTTTAATAATTTGTTAGAGATCATAAATGCAAATTTGAGTCTGTATTGTACAAGGGTCCACTGTATAACAAAAATATTTAATGTTATGTTTAATCATTTTTTTCATTTACAGGTACCATTAGTGCCACTTCTTCCATGTTGTAGTATTTTCATAAACTTTTATTTGATGTTGCAGTTGGATGGTTTTACTTGGATAAGATTTGCTATTTGGATGCTTATAGGTACATACACTGTTAATAATGTTAATAATATTTGAGAGAGAAAACGAAAGTATTAAAGTCTACAGTCGTATAATATTAATTATCTTTGTTTTACATAGGTTTTTCTATCTATTTTTTTTATGGCATATCTCACAGTGAACAAGGAAAAAGAGATAAAAGAGAGGCTGAAATGATAAAACGAAAATATTCAGATCAAGTTAGAATCGTAACCAGATTCTAATAATCTCGCTACATGTGATATTTTTTTTCATATATATATATAAATAAATATTTGCTCTAAGAGAAAAACTTTAGCTATTACACATGTGACTATTGTGACAATTTTAAAATATATTTTAATATTAAATCATTCAATATCATTCATTTTTTAATAAGTTATAAAACATTAGAAATAGGATATCATTCTGATTGTACAGATTATTTTTACATGTTATTCTCATAGAGCAAAACTTTAGAATTATTTCGTTGAAAAAACCTGAGATATTGTATAATATATAAGATTTTATGAAAACTTTTGTTTTCTTTTGTATCTATACACTAAAATGTACTAACATAATGTACATATTTTATTATATTATTTAGATACTGAATGCATAGATGAAATACATCATTTATTTTATATCATTTATTGTGCATTTATCAAAAAGTATATCATTTTAAGAAAAATCAAATTTATTAATATAATTCAAGTAAATGTGAGAAATTGTAGTACACATTCAGCGATAAACTGTATATATCAGTATAAATAATGACATGATACAAATATAGTAGTCCACGTTGCAAAGCTTAATATTATAATTCACAACAAAATAAACTTTAATATTTATAATAAATTTTAAATAAACTTTAACATTTATAATAAATAGATTTGATAATAAATTAATTTACTACTAATGATACATTATAAATTCACACGAGAGAGACTTTATAAAAATTTATATTTACTTGTAGTAATTTTATCAATATTTTGAAGTAAGTTTACGCACATAATACAAGCAAACATAAAGTTATAGCATTAGAAGTATTAGAACTACATGAAATTTATTTATTATTAATACATTTAATGCATTGTTTTTTAAAAAGGGATGGGACATTTTCTTAATATGATACATTATGTTATGATTCACTTTTTTAAACATTTACAAATGTCAATTTTTAGCAATCTTTTTAAATACATCTTTATATAAATGGAAGAAGCATATAATAAATAAAGGATTAAAAAATAAAGATGTATAAAGGCGTTATAATCTCCATTCATCAAATATTTGCATCAATAATCTCATCTTACTGTTTTGTTTTTGTATTATTTTTGTATTATTCTTTGTTTATTACTTTTTTATAATAATAAAAATTTATAACTAGACAAGGCATCTTGTAGACTTCAATAGAGTTCTATTTTACAGATATTCTATTATTTAAAACTAAAATTAATATTTCTTGTTTTCTATTTAATACGAATTATTTAACAGTTATTTAATACTTAAATGCACATATTTGGAATGCTCTGTCGATTGTTTCGATATAAAATTTTATGATAAAACTATATGAATGGAGTTTGTATGTAATAAATGTGTTCTATAAAATAATCTTATTAATACTATTTTCTTTGCACGTGTTTATATCTACTTTCCCTATTAAATGAAAATAACAGAAGCCAAGTAAATTTACTTTAAGAAAAATTAATTATGCATTCAAGTAATGTTGATTTTTGTACGTTGTAGATAAAATAATGCTTTTCTCATTTATTAAATACATTATACATGTGATTAAATTGAGTATATCAAGGAAGCTAAGCCATGTAAAATATACATATGCACATACGCATTTACTTTTTTATTCATGAAAGTATTCGAAAATCAAATTATAGTAGAGTACTGTGTTTTTTTGGTAATAATTCAATACTTTGTATACGCGATTTTTTAAAAGAATCGTTATCCATGTAAAAGTCAGACGTTCATTTGATTTTATTTATAAGTCCCTCTAAACTTACATGCTGCCAATTTGCCTGTTAATAACAATTACACCTATGTAATTTAATTTCAATTTAAAATATCAACATCATATAACATCAAACTTACCCCTATTCCTGTTGCCCAACCAGTCCCAGCTGGATTCTCATCACTAATACCTATTCTACGACACAGTATACCAGCTCCTGAGACTGCCCAAACCTGTCCCTGTTCTCTTGCAACGGCAACATGTCGAAAACCTTGCTTCGCATTTATAACAGACATATCTGAACAATACAAAAACATATTATATACTGAACGTGTAATACAGTACGTAACATTATTATACTTATAATTATGAAATAATTAAAAACAATTCTTTATAATAAATTTATAATAAATTTCAATATACTATGAATCATCTAAACTGATGTGCTAAACACATCACAACTATAGACCTAAGGTTATACCTATAGAACAGGAATCAGAGAGTGTATTTAAATAAACGGATGTGTTGTCAATATTAGCGTTTCCCAACTCGAAGCTTGTTTTCAAAGGTAATACGCAGAGTTTCCCGAGAAATGCAGCCCTTGAGGTTTGCATCTTATACTTTTCTGGAATTTTTGTAGAAAAAATTAAGTGGGTTTCTGATGAAATCGTCACGTAACGCTTTGATAAACGTATTATTCGTTAGTTTCAATCTTCGTCTAACTACGGATTAACGCCAATGTTTCAAAAAATTAAGCTAGCCAAACATCTAAAAAAGTTAGCAAAATCACACTTGGGATTTATAAGGTTGGGAAACGCTGTTAGACTCGACAGAAAATTTAACAATACCTATGTGTATAGGATCATTCGGCATCACAGGAAGCGTTTGCCAATGCGTTCCTTCCGGGAAAACGTTCACCTGTACACCACGACGTACGGATAATTTACCTGCCGCATCTAAAGCCCACACCACATCCTTCCCAACAGAAATTTGTTTCAAATGAGCACCCGACGGCGGTTCAACATTTTGCCATTGTATTCCTAAACAATCAAGCAACAATTAGAAAAAAAATTCAATAATAACAAAAATTTATTTACACTATTATGTACCTGTTGGTTTTGTAGGAGTAATACCTAATCTCCAATAAGAGGAACCATTCTTTCCAACAGCCCAAACTTGTCCACATGGACCACATGAGATACCTACTAAAGCTTGATCACTTGGTATATGTTCCCATGAAACTCCCTGTAAGTAAATATTAAATAATTTTCACTTAATTATTTATGATTATTAATATTTTCATTAATTATTTATAAAATTAATACTATGTATGTATACATATATATTAACACTATGTATACGTATATATACCATCGGACAAGATTCTGAAACACCTCTTCTAAACAAAGCTTCACCATTAGAAGCAACGGCCCATATATAAACAGAAGCATCCGAACCAGGTTTTCCAGGTGCCTAAAAATTATATAGAAGTTATATAGAAAGTTGTTTTTCGCTAAAGTTGTAAACAAAAATCATGCTCTTTTAATATCTCTTACATGCAAAGAAACATCGAGCAATTTTGTATTCCCTAATTCTTGCCACGGTCCGCTAGTTGTTAATTGACATCTTCGAAACCATCGTCTTCGTCTAACGTAATCAGTAAATTGTTTTTTACCATGATATTGAGAAGGAAAATCTGTAGCATACTGCCACCCTTCTCTATCAACACCTCCAGGGGTATGAAAATCTACTATCCAATCTGATACCTGTAACAAAACAAGATATTTCAATATAAAACATTTGAACTCTGTTATTTAAATACTATAAAGAATATGTATATATTATTTAAATACTATAAAGAATATGTATATATTATTACCCAATGCCAGTGCATAGATAGCAGTTTAGTAAGTTCACGTGTACGCTTATGTCGTCCAGATGCGTCACTCCACATATAACGATCAGTTGGAAGACCATGAGATGTGTAACCAGTCACCGGATTCCAACGCTGGTTTTCATAAACATAATAATTGTGAGTATCCACCATGGTGTTTATTCCCGTATTACTATCTAATCCTATATAAAATAACATACAAGATTATATATACATGTATTTTCAAACATATTTTTTTTTTATTTTAGAAAATATTACCTTTTAGGAATAAACCACCCCAACCACCAGTATATACCCACGCAGTACTATCATATCCTATTCCCCATGTTACACCAACAGAACAAGTTTCAACCTTTTTTAAATGTCCGCCTATTTGTCTCCAAAACATTGTAATTGGATCAATTATTACCTACATAAAATTTATATTACGATATAAAGTTATATAAAATAATAAGTTATATAAAGTTACTTATATCTATCTAAGTTACTATCAAATAATTAATACGTACAGACATAGACTTATAAAATATGTTACATAATGTCATCAGTCCCTTGATTCGTAAATGAGTAATACTTTGCGGTAATATTCTATGGCTATAAAAAGTAAATTCTGTATCATCAACATAAATTCTATATCCCCGTGTTTCGCAAACAATCTCTAAGGTGAAATTAGAACCAGGTTTTAACGGACTACCTCCGTTTCTCTCTTCGTCGCCCCACTGTCCATTTTGATATGTATTTCGTACAATTATATTTTCTTTTAATCTTGGATTAAAATGTAATGCTACGTCATGGCTGTCCATTACAGACTTCTGTTTCAGCGACATTGTTGAATAACAGACGAAATTAATCGACAGCCTAGAAATTATGAAAATATGAAGAATTTTGAAAATTTTAATAAATCTAATTTTAAACCATTATTGTTTACCTATCTGCATCATCGTGGATACAAGCTATAATTTTTAGAGAACTGCCACATCCAAAACCGTTTTGTAGAATACATTCAAAAGGTAAATCTTTTCCAGTAAACAATTCTTGTATATAACCACTATTAGCAAGTTGATTTTCCTCCAAAAATAATTCATATGTAAAATATTACTGAAAAAATTGCATAACATACTTCATATAAGATGTGTTAACTTACTTCTAAAGCAGCAGGATCATATACATATACATCTCCTAACGCAGTTGTAGTCCATATTGAATTAGGGCCAGGTGTCCCGTAAACATTATTCATTTGGCAAGAAACTAAAAATATAATGAATACCTTATGCCATTCACTTTTTTATGCATATTAAATACAAACATACTGATATACCTGAAGTTAAGTGTGCTAACCAATCTTCCATTTCAGTATCAGTAGAAAACTGTAGTCTAAGAACCTTAGAACGAGGCATACGAGGAGTATGAATCGCTATGCGTGGATTACCTGGTTCACTACAGCATACTACGCACATAATCTCAGACACAGGAAATTGCATCTAGTATCAATTACACAGATTAGAAGTTCGGAGTTTTAAATATTACAAAAAAGATTATTTTGAACTTTCTATTTAACTTACAATTGTTGTTGCTCCGTCCGAATTTAAAATGGTTACAATTCCAGAATCTAAAGAACCACTGTCGCTACTTATCCATTCTAATTCAATAATGCAATCCTCATACGAAGTACTGCCCTTAAGTTTACATTTTGCGTCCCCATTTTTTACCCAAGATGATCTGTAATAAATTACTATAAATAAAACGATCCAATACTTAGGTTGATATAAATAACTTTATATAACTTGATCGTAATATAACTAATTTCAATTTTGTATACTTATCAAGGCCTTACTTCTCAACTACTTTCTCGTATATCGATGGATTGTACTGTACTTTTTGCAATCTCTTCTTCAGTTCTTCTAAAATATATATTCTCCATGCCTCTGCTATATCTCCGTGACCTGTACCATTTGTATCTGCAATCCTGTAAATTTAAATCAAATATTTCAGTAATTATATCCTGTTATAAAATAATCTGATGATTCATAGTGTCTGGTACTACCATTTTGGAAGATTAGACGTATCAACAAAACACGCTCCAGCCTCTACTTTATACCAAGAAGTATCACATTCAGCCCAATACATTGCTCCAGAACTTTCATCTTCTCCATAAACACCAGAATCGCTAGTCAAATCGGGATCGAAAATACTTCCATCTGTTTCTGGATGTGCTTCGATACCTACCATGGAGCCAACTGAATGAACAGGACTCCATGCAGCTGGATTGATCTACATTATTTTAATTTCAAACTTTAATTAAAAAAAAAAAGATTATGCACAAAGAAAATGTGTATAATTATTTATTAACTTTGACAACATTGCCCATTCCTTTTCCAGAAACTACTATAGATTCTCCAGTTTTGGTCAATGACTCATTTGATATAGTTATATTCGCAACACTGGCTTCCGTTAAATCATCCATATCTAATGAATTCGCCGATCTACAATTTTATCGATTAATAAAACAATAATATTACTTGATATTAATGTTTACCTTTTTTTGCCTTCATTTAGATAGATATCCTGGAAAGAAGTTTGCTGTGGATTTTTAGTAGAATTGCTATCGTTTGCACGTTGCCATAATTTCAAAGATGTTGGCGTTGGTGCAGAACGAGATTGTTCTTCCCACTCTCTAATCAGTGTAGTACCCTCACTGGTACTATGTGGTCGATTCTGTAAATGAGTATTATTTTTTAATTACTAAACGATATATTCGATTATCTATTATATTTGAAATTCATGTAAAGTGAATACCAATGAGCCCCAACTTTGATGCCTCTGTTGTTGAGGAGTACCACACATACTATGTCTATTACTTGATGACAAACTGGCATTGCTACTTGCGCGACTGAGCTGAAGAGGTGCATTTATTAATCTCCACTTTTTACCCGTTAATTCCGATTGTGTAATACCAGAACGATAATATAAACATCTATCCTCATGACCAATAGCCCAAACCTTCAAGAATATTAAATAAGCGAACATCAATACCTTATAAATATCTTATCTTTTTGTTATAAATCGAATTACCTGATCATTTGGAGCGACAGATACTAGTGACATTTTACTTAACATTTCCACCCAACCAGTGCCAACAGCCGTTTGCTCACATACTCCACTCATTTCTCCTTTGATACCTTTTCTAAACCATACATTTCCATCTTGAGTTATAGCCCACACAGCGTCTGTACCTACACTAACTTGTATTAATTTTAAATCTTTTTGAGGAGGACCAACTTCGACCCAATCCTCTCCTATAAAATAACATTATGCTCATCAATATCAAATAGTATTATAATAATGGTACCAAATAGTATTATAATAATGTAATAATAGTTACAAACCCATTGGATTTTCTCTAGTAACGCCTGTGCGTACGATTACTTTACCAACCATCAATACAGCCCACACAAGACCAGTTATTCCAACACTGATTTGGCATACCTCGTATCCATTTCCTAATTTTATAGTACTCCATCTTTGTCCTTCAGGACATGTTGTACTAGTACCAACACGAAACATCACCTATACAAATCATTAAATTTGTAATAAATTGAAATAATATTACAGTTATAACAGTCAGAAATACAAAATTTGTTACAAATTTTTTGATAAATTATTATTATTCACTAAATAATTCAAAAGATTGTTTTATTATACCCTTCCATGAGCAGTTACTGCCCAGACTACTAGACATCCAGGATTACCTCCAGGTATCTGATTTCCACCTACAGATATGTCAATAAATGGTTCCTAAAAATATGTTATACGTGCATTTCATATGCGAGTTCTTCAATATTACTATAATCTAAGAATTTAAAAATCTTACTTTGGTTGCATCTTTATGAAGAGGTGCAATAGCACACCATGAATTCATAGCACTGTATCTTCTATAACGAACCCACTTCCTTCTTCTAACACAAGATTTCCATTGCTTTTTTGTTGTAAATATAGCTGGAAAATCAACTGCATATGTCCATCCCTACCAAAATATCAGATTCTCTGTGATCATAACACTTTGTTTCGATGTTGACAATTGACAACAAATCTACATATAAACAGAAAGTCACAAGAAATATGACAACAGAGGTAACTGAAAAACGAATTACTCCATTATTAACTCATTGATCACTATACTCAGATTGTTAACGAATAAATTAGAATTTGGCATGATGTAATTCATATTTTATATAAAATGAATATGATCGTTGTTATTAATGTAAAAATTAAATTAACAAAACAAAGTAAATTAAAAATAAACGTTATTATATTTACATCGTGATCTAGTGGTTGGCCATCTAACGTAGTTTCTATTTGCCAATCACCTTCCCACTGCCAAGCCATGGATGGTAATTTTACTTTATCTCTGCTACGGTCAACTGTACCATCTTGATTAGAAAAATTATACCTATCTGTAGGTAATAATCTTCCGCTAAATCCTTCTAAAGGAAGCCAACGCTACACATATTACATTCTATTAGTTTGTTAAAAATTATATATTATCACACAATACCAAACATCTTAAACATACTTCATTCTCATATATTTCTTCCTTAATTCTTATAGGTACATCTAAGCCATGTACGTGTACATAAACTTGACGATCACCACCTATGGCCCACATAAAATGTGGTACTGCTGATAACTGCTTAAATTCAAGACCCAAATACATAAATTCCCTCCACATAGTCCCAGACGTTGACAATCCAAACACACGTCCCTCATTATTTATGGCATACAAATATGAGCTTGGCATTTTAATATTTAATAACCAAACCTCTTAATTCTTGTGAAGCAATATCTGATTTACCAATGGAATTATGCTCTGTCAATGTTATTGAATCACTGTGTAAATATGTAATAAGATAATAATAATCTTTACAAGAGTGATTCATAATTGATAATATATAAGTGTATAGATAGTACCTTCATATGTTTAAAATCATACATAAATGATTCTCTCTGCACTGCAGACAATATTATAATAAATAGCAGATAAAAATTTTTTTGCATAAATACAATAAGATAAAACAATAACCAAAAATGATTTTGGTTATATGAAGTATTTATATTTTACATTTTTCATCATTGACATTATATATCACATCCAATAGATTGGAATGTAAAAACAACTAAGTTTTACGTTAGTTCCATGCGAAGATTTAAATTAATAAATTATTAGTTAAAAAATAAAGAATATTTTTATACATTATATATATATATATATATGTATATATACATATGTATATACATAGAATGACACATCAGCCACCTGTCATTTATTGTTTCTACTGATTACAAGTTATGAGTGAAGTTGTCGACAAACTTCTGACATTAAGGGAATTCCTATTTAAAAAAATTAAACCATCAGTAGGCGCAACTTTTTTACTTTTTTTTATGAGAATCTTTTTGCATATCATAAAATCCTATCGATGTTCATAGATTCGATTTCGAACATCATTTGATCATTTTTTTTAACCGAACGTATTCTCACATTTCAAAAATTAAACAAATATGTGAAACTGAACAAATTGAGAATAATTCGATTTCGTAACATTGACTTGTGAACGTAACTTAATTAAATCTAGTTTATTGTATTAAAATTTTATAGAATCGCATCTATGCAACAAACTGGTTCATTGATTTCTATGAAACTACGTACAACACCCAATACAATGTAAGCACAATATAAATACACAGTGATTCAATAGCACGACGGAGCATTCAATTGCACGTGTTGCTGTTACTAACTTTAGAAGGAGAAAGTTTGGTTAGGTTGAAATTGCCGAATTTGCACGATCTGTAGATTTATCAATTACTTTCTGTAGATTCACCTTCATTTATATTTCATAAGGACAATCTTTGATTATCTTAAGCAGAAGTACTGTATAAAATGGTTGTTT
>NIPQ01093064.1:0-14062 GCA_002806875.1 Lepidotrigona ventralis hoosana
GAGAAACGATATAGCGCGCTCTCGAACGGTATCGAATTGAAACATAAATTAGTTCCGTCAACGGAATTTAAGAAGGTCGAAGTTCGTTAAAAGTCACTTAACGCCGAACTTTATCGCAGTTTCGATAACTCGAGCAACTTTCGATCGAAAGTTTCTGCCGAACGAGACTTATTCTTCCGCANTTCGATCGAAAGTTTCTGCCGAACGAGACTTATTCTTCCGCAAGAAATATGCAATTAGCCGTTAAAGAAACGGAAGGAACGTTACAAAACAACACAGCCTCTTTTTCCACTGCAGAAAAGTCAAGTCGAAGCGTCGACATTTTGCGCTCTGCGTAATCTGCGGCGAGTTGACGATTTTTACGGGAATACGCGAAACTGAAGATGAAAATATAATCGAAAAATTACCTCGACTCTACCGCCATGAAGCAACGTTCTTCGCTGAAGAAAAGAAGAGAGAAGAATTAGAAGATTTCCCCCTTGGCCACTAGAACTTCTCGAAAGGATCGAGGATGGAAAAATCACGAAGAGATGGAAGTGACGTTCGTGAACGACAGACAGCGAAAGAACCGAAATACCAGAGAGGAACAACGGAAAATCGACCGGCGGCCTTCATTACCTGCTTCACGCTGGATATCGATCCTCCTTCGTTCTCTGCTTCTTTCCCTTTTGTTCCTTGGCTTCTTGTCCTCGCGAAAATTCGATTTCTTTTGCACGTTCGATGCTTTTACACTGACTACACCTTTCTATAGTTTATTGTTGACAAGTCGCATTTTTATGTCAATTCAATTTCCGGATGACGTGAGTTAACTTTTTCATCGGAACCTTCAGCGGGGGGAATTTCAGTAAAATTTTTTTTCAGACCCCGATCTCGGTTATGTCCGTGGTTCTTCCGGAGATTTTATAAAGGACAGCGATTCTCTTGGCACGCTGGTGCATTTGCAAGTTTTATCATTTGTCGAAGCGACGACAGACTCGTCGGGACGAAGTTCCCAACGACAGAGTTGGTCGATGTCGATGGTTTATGCACTCGACGCAGGACGCAGGCTGACTTTTAATCCAAATGTTTCATTCTGACTTTTCTATTGAGACGAGAGTTGCCGAGACATGTCGAGCAATTGAGTCGATCGGGGATCGAAAATAGAATATTCGGCGGGTTTGATATTTTCGAACCCACCGCTGGATATTGAAACTCCGGATATTTCCGGGTTCAGTCGGAAATTGAGTAGATTCGGTCCAAATCAAAGTAACCGAGTGATTTTTACAGTATAATTTGCATAGTGCGTACATATGTAAATGTTGCTATCGGTTTTTTTTTTAAATAATGTATAATGTGTGCTAATAACTTCTAAATAGAAAGGAGCTTTAATTGAAACTGGTATTATATTATAGATATTAAATACATGACGTTGCATATACGTATATACAGAGTGTCCAATTTTAATCTATAAATGCAATTATCTTCATAACTGCTTGTCATTCGAACAATTCGTTTCAAATACAATTTGTTCTGTAATTTCGTGCAGTTAGTTTGTTTCTAAAGCATTTAAAATGGAATCACTAATATTACTAGTAATACTAGTTTAATTTTAATTTTGTAAAATATATATATATATATATATATATATATGAAGGACAAAAACACTATGCATGCAAGAATGTCCTCCTCTTCTTTCATATGATAGACTGTATAAAATTTAAATTTAAAATTTCTATTAAATTAACTGTTTGCTCGAGACAGGACAAACAATTACGAAGATAATTGCTGTATATACACACATCGCGCTTAATTCGTCTGTAATTAATGCTAGAAATTTTGCCAGATCATCGTCCTCGAATCGCATATTCAAAGAATACAAAGTTCAGAGAAACTGATCGACGGCTAAAACGAGAAGGATAAGAGAGAAGAGAAAAAAGTCAATGTTCAACGTGACGCTTAAAAAAACGTGTTATATTTATATGCAAAAAAAAAGAGAAGAAAATAAATATTCACAGTATTTCGTACAGATCCATTCGATACTTTACATGTTGCGCAGCATATCGTACTCGGCGCTGTTACACTAGGCTACATATATATTTGTATATTTGTTAAAAAAAAAAAAATAACGCATAATCTACGAGATATAAAACTTATAATATCATAGAAGACGAGAGAGATCCGCGAGACGACGGGCCCCGCGTTCAATGTACATATGACATATAATTTGCGCGGAAACGTTCGTCGCGCTCTGTCATCACGCGCCTTGTTCATTCTCGCACAACGAACGAGTGGTGAGTCACTTGTCGCGAGAAACCTCTGACCTTAGGAACCCGGACCTAGCGCAATCCGGACGCGTTTGCACATTCGCTTTGATGATTTCTCGCAATCACATCGCGATTCAACACTTTCGTTAGATACTAACAACGCAGCCCCACCGGTGCTGCAACAAATGTCAAAGGTCACTTTCGCGTCAAACACGAACAACTCGTTTGCCCCGTGTTAATCGAGAGGGGGAACAAGCGATGTAATTTCCTCGATTATCGAGAACTTGAACTCTACACGGGCGAGTGTTTGACATCGTCAAGGATTCCGCGATTCCGCTCCTGACTTCGTGTACAATGAGTATTAGACGCGTATTGTACGTATAACGTACGTATGCATGTGTGTGTATGTATGTGTATATATATATATATATATATATATATGTATGTATGTATGTATATGTATATATGTATATATATGTGGCAAATTTGCGAAATAAACTATTTCGTTCGCAAATAACTCGACGTTTTGGCCAAGTACTCGAAACTACGTTTCCTTCCTTCCTAGGAGGAGTGCTCCGCGCACGATGCTCGCAGGCCTATAAGTGTGAAACGAAGCTGGTCGACTTCGTCGAGAAACGAATCAGCGAGGCGAGAACGAAGAAAATCGAGTCAATCGGTTAGATGCTGTTTTCCCGTGTCAGCCCGCAGTCTCTGCTACTCTACCGAGACTCGTTCGACAAGCGTGGAAAGATCGATCGAATTTTAGTTCTCGACATAGTCGAGACACGCGCGAACGCATCGTTCCTCGGAATCACTTCTAACGTAACTACTCTGCGTAACGATAAGATCGCGATACCTATATATACCTACTATATATTTCGTAACGTGGCCAAACGAAGACTCTCTCGTTCGTGCCTACTACGTTACTTTGTACTAGCGTCTACCCTGTAAAATTGCGCGCTTGCTCGGCTTGAATTCAATTCAAGTAGCTGAAAGTAGCTGCACGAGGATTGTACAGGACGATCAATGGGAAATATACTATACTGAATGATGTTCGATGTTTTCATGATCATCGTCTGACTATATGTAATACTAGCATAGAATCGTTAAATTGAAGTGCAACTACGAAAGGGCAATTCGCTAACCACCGAGGAGAATTCCCTGCCTCTCAGAGTCTCGTACCCTTGCTGACCTCGTTGGTTACGTCAAGCGAAACGTTCTTCAGAGCGTTGAGCTTCTCCACGTAACCGATGTCGATGCGAAGCTTCCCATTATCATCGACGATCCCTTGGAGAGTCTTTTCCGTGCCGTTCGCGATCGAGGTCACCGACGATGAGGCGGTCGCGTTCGCCGCGTTCTGCTCGTTCTGCAACCGCGTGCTGCTCGCGTACAATCTCCGTCTTCCCGGCAACAGCCTCGAGAACTTCACCGCCAGCGGATGAAGCAAGTGCTCCTCGTACATGTCGCACTGCGGATCGGCCGTCAACAGGCTGACGATTATACCGACCAGCACCGTCGACACGCTCCCTATGAATGCGTAGTACATGTACGTGACGCTGTATAAATACTCGAGAGGGCCTAGGGCTGGCGTTTTCTCGACGGCGTTCGCCAGTAGATCGTTTTGATTCGTCCCGGTGACGTTGAGGGCAGCGACCATCGAGCGGCCTGGCTGCATGATCCAAGGGGAGAACGTGTCGTTCTGGCAGTTCTCCGTCGACAGAGGCAACGTCTCCACGTTCTGCATGTTGCTGACGGTCAAGTGACCGAAGGTTATCCACAGGGTGGTCACGTGGCTGAAGATCATCCCAGCGGCGGCGCCTTTCCAGTTGGCGCAAGGCACCAACATGGCCAGCAGAAAGACACCGAGCAGCGGGCCTGATGTGGCCGAGGTCATCAGCATCGACGACTCGATCACTCCCGAGAGCATGGCCACGAGGAAGCTAATGCCTATTATCAGCACGCCGTAGATAACGCTGATCACCTTGATGAAATGCAGCTGCTGCTTATCCTTCAAACCTCGGAGCGCGGGTATCTGACCGAGGAAGTCCTCGAACGTGACCGTGGCCAGGGAGTTGATGTTCGACACCGCCAAGGTGAGCGCGCTGTTGAACAGAGTGGCCATCACTAGGCCCAACAGGCCGGGAAAGTTGAGGAACTTGTCCTCCACGTAGAACGGCACGATCTCGTCGAATTTCGAGATGTAGCCCAGCGTGAGGGGGTCGCAGTCCGCGTAGTTGGCGAAGATCACCATGCCAACCACCCACGACAGGGAGAACAGGACGAAGATTATCGGCATATTGGCCAACATGGTTCTGAAAGAAGAGATAATTTTTCTATTAGAAGATACGAGAATACGCTTTCTTGTACTTTGAGATACATAACGTTGCAACCAATAATAGGGTCACAGTTGTAAAGAGATCCTGTTGGAATGAATTTATTCATAACTCGTTGTTCCTTCGATCGCAACTCCCTGCGACTCTGGAGCAAAACCGATCCGGGGTGGATCTTAACGATAAAGAACGTACGTGGTACGTTCTCAGATACGTATAAAAGCTCGACTTGCTACCGTTGACCTTAGCTGGGGTAGGAGTATCTGCTGCCAAGTTTGGCCGGCTGCCATTTAACCCCGGTCTGCATGCCAGCCGAAGGACTCATTGATTATGTGATAACGGGAAGTGCGGATAGAATCTCGCGAATCAGAAAACGCTGGGGGTTTGAGGCGAGCTGCATGAAAGTCTGTACGTCGCGAAGATCTCGGGGATTCTTCGGACGTTCGTAAATTTGAAGATGGTTTATCCCGTTGGGTTCGTCTGTGACGTCAAAGCTCTCTTTCTCGCGACAGGTATACAGAGAACGAAGAACGAAACGAGTGGGATAAAATAAGCCGTACACTTGCCAACTCCACTTTTTCTTAACTTTTTCTTGTTCGAAATAAATTTCCTTAATAATTAGATTATTTAATACCATTCTATAACCATGTTTCTGCTTTTCGCTTGCTAATGATAAATACTTCGTTTCGAAAGCCAATTTAACTCTATACTTCAATGCAAGTCGTTACAATAACATAATTTTTAACTTTTGTAGGAATTTAAGAGTTAATCTTTAAATACAATATGAAAATTTGAAAATCCGAAATATTTTTTCAAATGATTGGCACAGTACAATCGAAATCAGTAAGAAGAAGAACCAGAACTTTCTCTCAACAAAGATATTAGAAAATTTTATCAGTTATTAGAAAAGTAACAGTCACGGGATTAATAAATTGGCTTAAAATGCATTGGATAAAATTAGGAAGCTCGAAATTTTGCGTTCGTAAAATTCGAACGTAATTTGAACGAAAATGCAGAATTTAATTAATATTAATTAAATTGGAAAGCCTGTACTATCAATATTAGGAAATTTATATTAATGGTATAGACTCTCCAATTTAATAAGGTGGACACTAGTTCTGAAAAATGAAAACCAGTCTTTGTTGTATTCTAAAAAACAGGCAGAATAGTGACGGATATTGAAATTCATTCCTTCTACATGATTATTAATTAATTCATTTCTCCTACATGATCATTAAAGTTAACAGATTATTAGAGAAATTTAAGAACGAATCGACACGATGAGCTGTCGAATGTATGTGATGAAGTGCATATTATTATTATTTATTTACGTTGATGGTTCAATTTAATTATACTAACGATAATAATTGTACTAGTGATGGAATTATCATTATTAATTTGTTCCAAAAATCTCTAATAAACAATTTTTTTAAAGATTCAATTTGATGATATCATTTTCTTTTTATTTTCACTTTTCACAAATCAATCAGCTCCCTCAGTCATGTGAAAGCACTAATAATAATAATTATTCCAAGTATATCTCATCTATTTTATATCTCGTTAGACGAAATCTAGGTCTGTAATAATACACTCCCCACCGTGTTTATTTGAATTAAAAAAAAAAGAAAAATTAAAAAAGAAATTTAAAATTAAAACGATGTGTACTACTTTGTCGTTTTTCTCTATTCTTTTGTTTAATAGAGTTGATGAACTTAGCGTGTGAGCGGCTCAAACATCGCTGATTTTTAATCGTCCGTCTGCTCGATAAGCAAACGAAAATTCCTAAACGACGCCGTTTCTTTTCCGCGCGTGTCTGCAACGAGAACTCCATCAACGCAGCGTTCGAAAGCGTGTAATAAAGCGACAAATCGTTTCGCGTCAAATCGTTGGTCGCACGCGGTCGCACACGCTCGAACAAAAATCCATACGGGGAAAACATTTTTACCGCGAGGAGGGGGAGAAACGCGCAGCCATCGGCGTGATTATATTCTAATAAAAGTCCATTTCGGCCGGGCTTTTTATCGCGGCCGCAGCAACGCGTTACTCTTCGGATTTATGCTTTAATAAAACGTCCGCGAGCGTGGAATACCGACGCTTGTCCTCGTCGATGTTTCGTTCGAAAAAGGGAAGAGATAAATTGCCTTTGAAATCGGCCGTTCGTTCGTTCGTTTCGCTTTTCCACGGAGACGGCAACGCGAGTGGATCGGTTACGCTTTTCGCGAATGTCGCGTCGTCCATTTCGGTGACGGAACGTCACCAGGAGAGGAGAGAAGAGATCTTCTCCCGTTTTCGATCATCGCGTCGGCGTTATGTAATCGAGCAGCCGCGTACTCGTTTCCAGCNTTTTTGTCTTTTTTTTTTTTTTTTTATTCGAAGGCAGAGACGAAAAGGAGAATCGCAAATTACTTTCGACGGAGAAAGGAACGTCGCTTTTCATCGCGGGTGTTCGTCGATGAAAAACGAAGTTATTGCGTCACCGACTGAATAGGAGCGCGCGCGGTTCTTAAACAGCAGCGAGTACGTCTCGATCTCGTCGAGATTATTACGAGCTATACTTCCTTTTTTCTCACTCGCGAGCGATTCTGTCTGACGTGCGTTAGAAAGGCTCTTTCTCGTCTGTCTTAGCTCTCTTATTAACGCTCGTCGAGCTCGAACGCGGACATTGTCGCCGTCTGTCTTGGGTATCGCTGAAGAAAGACCGTTTAGCGAGCAATTGTGAGTGAAAAAGTGAAAAAAAGAATAGTCAGATAACTGTAACAAATTGCATAATGCAAAATGACTGCTTATGACGCACTGCCACGCGCACTCGGTTCATAATAATAAGATAACGGCTAGACAAAAGTCGCGCGTCTCTGGCAGCGTGACGATGACTCATTTCGCCACTCGTGATTGACCTTTTAATTAAAGAGTCGATCGTCTCGATCGAGAAACAAAGAATGGAACAAATGTAACAAAAAGAAGAAAAAAGAAATAGAAAGTGTACAAAGTGAAAGACGTAAGAAGAAAAAGAATTAAAGAAGGAAAAAGGAAAGTAGACACGACCAAGTGCCTCCTTCTTTGCCTCTCGTCTAGCTTCAGGGGAAGCAGTCACCGAGATTCCTCGTACACGTCGACTAAGTGATCGGCAAACTTTCGTCTCGCACTTTTGCCGCCTCGATTCCGAGGAATCGCAATTCTCATTCGTTCCGCGAAGATATTAGATCAAATTAACCCCGTGACATGCGAATATTCAGACGAAAATTTGCCAGTGATTGCTTCGTCGAAGTACGTAACTTAGAATATAGAATATAAGCGTTGAAAAGAACCGTACCGAATATGTAGCCAAATATGTTTTTATATCCTTATATCCTATTGTTATATCCTGTTGAATTTTAATAAACGTTCCCGCTTGCGAGGCACGGATTCAAGCATAATAGTGTTGTTATCTAGGCGACACTTGTTTACATATCTGTAGCGTAAAATGTTAATTCGGTGTGTGCCACCGAAGCCCTGCTGGAAACCTTTGTATTCACGTTTTGTACCCGTTGTCGTGGACGTCGTGCAATTTTCTGCAGAAATTGAAGAAACATCGAAATTTTCACTCGAGGTTACGGACACGAGACTTGTAATCTCGCTGGAGGATTTTGTTAGAACACCAGAGGCAGAGGATCGGTGAAAAGGCGAGTTTCTGTTGAAGATGGCCTGCAAGATTTCAGCGAAAGAGATTACTCACTTGACGACTTTTCGTTGACTCGTCATGCTGCAGTATCGTTGCACGAAGTTCTGCTGGCAACCGAAGATGGACAGGCTCATGAATAATTGACCCAAGGTTGCCGACAGAGTCGTCACGCGGAGGGTTGGATCCAAATCTGTGCTGAAACCAGAGATTTGGTTCGATTAACTCGAGAGAAATTCAAGTGCCGACCGATCGAGAGCGGTTCTCGTTAATAGTCGGAACAAAATAGTCGGAACGTTGTATGAATGCGACTCGGTGAGAGATCTCGTTGTAAAACGCGATGGCGGATTTCGGCTAATTCGCCCGGGAACCCTATTCATTTCTGCGGTTATAAATCGAGGTTACTTTGCCCCTTCCGCTTACTTTGTCCCGTCTCGCGAGACGAATCGTTTCGCGTTGGAACTACGCGACGAATGTTTCGCAATCTCGTCGCTGCTCTTAAGCTAGCTTTTGCTATATCTACCACGGAAGGCCGATTATTCAGAGCCAACGTTGAAGTTGAATCACTTTAGAGAAGTAAAAGTAACTCTTTGAAGCATGGTTTTAATTTAGATCTTCCGGGCTTCATTGGCCAACAAAAATTTGTCGAGGGCCATGCATAGTTTACACAGTTCAATGTAAAATGTTATTTGTGAGGATATTAGAACAACTTTTATAGTGAAACACCGATCACATGAATATATTTATATTAATTTAAAAAATATGAACACTTTTAATATCGTTTCTTAAATACCAATTTATCAATATCTAGTTTGATACAGATAGTGACAATACGAAGAGTATTTTCAAGACGCTTGTCTAAAATTTTTCTTCTTATTTTATGTTTTTTTGTTTGCTTCATACGGGAAAAAAATCTGCTCGAAAATATGTCACGAACATTCATGGTTAAAATTATTCAAATAATAAAATTTTTATTTAATAATTCCAATTTTGGTTATGCAGCGCAGTAAAAAAATAATCGCAGTTTTGTACGAACGACTTGAAAATTGAATAATTGACTGAAAATGCCTCGTACTGTAGTTTTTTTATCGAACTCATCAGTCCAGGAACAGAAATTTAATTATAATATTGCGATAATTGTATAGTATTTATACCGATTGAAGTGTTCCGTCGACTGACAGTTTCAACAACAAAAGAATATCTGCACGGCACAAATTACGTGTGAAAATCTCGCTAGATGCCTTGATTACGTTGATTCGAGNGGAACAGAAATTTAATTATAATATTGCGATAATTGTATAGTATTTATACCGATTGAAGTGTTCCGTCGACTGACAGTTTCAACAACAAAAGAATATCTGCACGGCACAAATTACGTGTGAAAATCTCGTACCCGCTAGATGCCTTGATTACGTTGATTCGAGATATTGTCGATAAATGTCTAATAAAATAAAATCCGCGAGACTCACGTGACTCGGATCACGCTTGTTGCTTACCACTCACGTTCAGAGAGAAATTGGATCACAATGTTGATACTTACTTGAAGAAATCCAATCGGCCACGTTCATACGTCACGTTTAAAATCTTATCGGGCCCGATATCAGCGGAGCCTTTGGTGATTATCACCAGCGAGACGCCGATCATCGTCAGACCTTGTATAACGTCCGAGAGGATCGCTGCCTTCAAACCTCCCTGCGAAATGAAAGTATTTTCAATTGTTTTTTCCTTCTTCGTTCGTAGTTTTTTTTTTCCTAGCTCGAACTTGCTCTTACAATTAGCAGAGAAAATCGTGGACGATTACGTGAATTGGGACGGGGAACGATCTAAGCAAAGGGGGACGTTTTCACCCTCTCACGTGAAGTCGTCTCGTTGTTCGTAGACGATTTACGATCGCGCTTGTATCGTATTTACGATCCTCTTGAGACCGGGAGCGTATCGGATCGCGAATAATTGATGGGATGAAAACATGGCGAACGATTTAATCGCGGGGGCGATTTGAATGTTTCAGGCCTCGATGGCGCGCGGAACGTTTTTCTTTCTCGTCGTTAGTACGTCGAGAATCGCGTTAGTCAATGAACTTTTGTCCCTCCTCGCCCCCCCCCTTCTCCGCGAATGAATATTTATCAGGTCATAAGTAACGAGTCGAGTTTTAAAATAAAATAATGGGACTCGTCACCTGGCTCGGGCTTTCACAGAGGAAGAATGGAGAGCTTGATAGAAAAGTAGCAAACAATTGTAGGAAACTAGGGGAAATGCTTCACGCTGGAATCGTGGATCGCGGACGTTCATGCAAATTCGGGATTTTATGAATATCGCTATAACGGAAATGGAAACTCGCACGCAACGTTTCTTCTCCAGCCTTTAAACGTCACAAGCACCGTGGCGTAAAATTGTAAGTTTCCTTCGGATATTTCGCGCAGCGTTTGCAAATAGCCATTTACTTATTCATTTATTCCATTTACTCGTTATCTTTCAACAGAGAAGACAGCTTCTCGTTATTTCACATTTTCCCAATTGTTGGCTCTATTGCTATATTGTGACTATGACATTGAAAGTAAATACGATCTACTAAACAATATTCAAGCAATGCACTTTGCTATTATATGCGAGATTTAATGTAAATACTTAATTGCAGCCTTGCACGCAAATGTATTTTGAAAAGTCATTGGAAAATTTCTCGCACTTTGAAATTCTTCGCGAGTGCACGAACATGACAGTCTATAAATCACTGATTACTTTCTGTCAGATTATTTCTTATTTTAGTACAGTATATGGGGGAGAAGTTACGTTACTCACGAGATGACCTAATACTATATATAAAATGGCGTGATTTATCTTGGAGAATATTCGATTAATAATTTCGTTGATTTCACGACGACAACGTTTAACGTTTCGCGCTGATTCTGCAAGACGATCACGCGAGGCTTTTAACATTGAATATGGCACTTACCATAACGCTGAAAACGACGGATATCGAGGTGATGCCAAAGATGCTGGCCCAATACGGCAAGCCAATCACCGCCTTCAAAGCGACGCAAGGCGTGAATATCGTGACGGCCAAGTTCAACAGGCTGCGTATCACGTAAGAGAAGCTTGCCAGACATCTGACTAGCTTCGAGTTGAACCTAGGTGAATTAGCATAATTACAAACAGGTCTATTCAAGAGGCATGGCCGGACATGATCGTTAAACGTGAGAGAGCAGTGTCAAGGTTCGTGGAAAAAAAAAGTCAAACGGTAGAAGCTGTTCGAAAGAAAAGTCTAGGAATCGCGCGCGCTTTTTGCTCCGGCAAAAAGTGGAGAGACGAGAGAAAAGAAAGGAGGGTTGTGAGACGCAACCCCGTGGCCTCGGTAGACCCCGAGGCAAATTGAAAATGTAAAGCAGCCTTGGTTTCGGCGAAGCAAACGACGATATCGATTTCGCCGAGCTTGTCGCTCGTACGCGGAGAATTGAAATTTTCCCCGTGATCCGTCACGTGTCCGCCGTGATTTCGATGCGAAACCTCGAGCAGGGGCACCGTGGCGTTCTTATTTCGGGGGCGAGGAGGAAAAGCTGATGCTGCCGCGTTTGATATTCCGCGCGGACGAGCCAGGAACCTATTAACTTTCCGAACCTTCGATTATTTTCGAAACTGTGAAATTTACATGAAATGGATACGCGATGGCATTAAATTTCCCTTCGACTGACAAAAAAGACAACAAGAAAAAGAAAATAAATACAAAAGAAAGAAAAAGCTAAGAGATGCTCTCTCTCGCGGAGAATTTGAATTTTCACCATGGCACGGGAGATACCATTGGTATACAATGGTTTGCATTTTCCCGCGAACACATCACGGGCAGATTTCCCGGAGATAATTACCTCATATCTAGGTACTGATAGACCGACGTGATGCCGAGGCTGTAGTACACCGGGACGAAGATGAAGCACACGATGGGATACGCGAGCAGCATACCGTAGATGGTCTCCCACATGGCGCTGCCTCTGTAATACAGCTCCGACGGATAGCCGAGGAAGGATCTGACACCGAGGGTGCCACGGGCGATGGACAGCATCATGGCGCCCATCGAGACGTTCCCGGTGGCGAACACGTAGTCCGCCTTGGTGGACTCCTTTCGTCGGCCCCGTAGCTTGCCCCATAGCGGGATGACGAACGAGGCGATGATACAGCCGACGAACACCAGGTAGTCGATCACCATGGACGACGCGTTGATCGTCATCCTGGGCTCTCTTGCGGGGCCGTTTCTTCCTTTACCCTCGAGTCCCTTTCGATGCTACCGAAAAATGAGAATGTGCCGACGTTACGGGCGTTATGGTTCGAGCTTCCCCTGAACGACTTCGTGTTTGACTTTGTACGCGGAACGAGAGTCCCGAGAGCGAGAGTTCAGCTATGTTTACGGGCGTCGCCGTACGATTGCTCACCGATACGCCGATCAATGAGTCGATCGCGACGCTAATAAATAGATACGACCGCTACGCGTCGAAATCGAATCGAATTCTCTTTCTCTTGTCTATCGGAGTGATAGCGGATACGGACGTGTCTCGACGTTTTACAATGTGATGGTACACGTGATGGTGCACGTGTTGATCGTCGATCAAGCGAATGCGAGTATAGCGAGTTTGCGTCGTGTTAGCGATAGAAGATCGATGCGATCCGATGCGATCGGAACGGCGGCGCGTACTCGGACTGAACGCAGCCCGTAAACCACTTCACGTTATTATGTTCGGGACCTGGAGCGAGACGGAGCTACTCGCGGCGATAGCGCGACGAACACCGACCGAGGCTATCTTCCGGCAAGCGGCGAGGAAAGGGGCGAGGGTAACTGACGCGAGTGGAAGGGACTAGTAAGACTAGCTGGTTAAAGCTTTTCCTTATCTTGTATCGCTCTATTGTTTATCGGCGTTTGCACATCAGGCGTTAGGCCTCGCTGTTTGTACACTCGGTGTTATTTGCATACCGCGTCGATTCGACGCGTGTGACGATCCCTCTGAACTTAACACGTTCACGCCGGCGTTGTTTTTTTCTTTTTCTTCCAATTAGCGTCAAATTGGCGATCAAAGTGATAAGAGAAAATGAAAAATTTAGTCAACGAAAGCAACTATATATCGTTGAGTCACTCTAAATTTTCAGATACGATAACGAACTGTCGTTAGAACAACACGCGGAAATGTGCACGACGAAGCAAAGGAGAAAAAGACTTGGAAAAACTGAATCCTACGAACCTGGAGAATCGCTTCTTTCGACTTAAACCTCGCCACGAATCTTGTTTGTTCATTCAGGTCATTGTGTCCAAACGTCACGTTTGTTCTCGCAGAAGCAATTTCGAATCGTATTCGAGCAAACGAAAAGAACGAAAAGTTTCTTCGAGAAAGAAACTCTCTCCGCAAATCCATCCAATGATAATGCTCAGAGACGCGAATTCGAGTTGTGTGTCGCGAGACTTGACGAATTCGCCATTGTCTCGTTGATTACCCGAAAATCAGGAAATATATTCCATTGGACGTTGCGTTCGTCATTGGCATACCTGTGTGCACGCGCGAATGGAGTCGAGCCTCGACTCTCGTTCCCGCAGTTACAATGCGAAATCAATTGGAAGCTATTTATCGTGCTGCGTTTAACCCATTTCGGCCGTGCAATCGAACGGTCGACCGCTTCCCTGCGGGGAATATTTCGTATGCGGGTCATTCTTTGATCCCGCGGTTGTTGTTCCTTCGTTTGGAACGAACGAGACAACGCGAATTTATTCATTGAGTTGTGGAACTCAATAAGCACTGGACTTACTTGCAATTAGCGAATCATTTTGCGAAAATATTCCGCAGAGAGAGAGAGAGGGGGGG
>NIPQ01093064.1:14082-32664 GCA_002806875.1 Lepidotrigona ventralis hoosana
TTTTTTTTTTTTTTTTTTTAACAAGAAACCACCTCGAAACTATCTCGAAACGGTCCGGCTGCAGAAATTGACACGCGGCGCGTGTTCTTCTCGAAGCCGGACTTTTTCCGCCGTGTTCCAATTATGGAGCTAAGTAACGTTGCTAAGTAAAGGGCCTTCGCAAGAAGCACGGGGACCCGACTTAGCGCGAATTAAGTCAGCGTGATACGCGGACCTGCCAACATACGACGATTAATCATTGACGTCTCGAAAGAGCCGAATGGAAACCGGGCCAAAGGGATTCGTTT
Organism: Lepidotrigona ventralis hoosana; assembly: GCA_002806875.1. NCBI lineage: Eukaryota > Metazoa > Arthropoda > Insecta > Hymenoptera > Apidae > Lepidotrigona > Lepidotrigona ventralis. The sequence goes on from NIPQ01093064.1 coordinate 14,370, forward strand.
CTGCCAGTTGTTGAGGAAAAACCTGAGAACGTGTCGCTTGTTCGCGAGTTTTCGCGAGTGCTAATTGATTTCATGCGAATCGAGCAAAAGAAGCCAGAGGACTTGAATGAGCTGAAAATCGTAGCGTATTCAATCGTTGGCTAACATTTCGAGAATTTGAGTTTGGTCACGTATACAAGCATTATCTTATTATTAACCCACTCGACTGTAGCTAAGTTTAGCTAACAGATAAAATTATAAAAATTTTTATCATTGCTGAGCATTATAATGAACGATAAATAGGTATGGTGTTGTATGATATAATATAATACAACGACGTAAGAGGAATAATAAAATTTCAAAAGAAGAAATTCTTAAGGATAGAAGCACAATAATCGTTATCATCAAATACACTGATCAAATTATTATACGAACAATTCGGGACAATTCACACAAACTAAACATCTTATTGCTTCTTACAAAAGTTTATAAAATGCTGAAGGAAATTTTTCAAGAAATTGAAATTATGCGCTTCAAACGAAGTTGATATCTCGCATCAGAGAAATATAATCAACCACATTTCATGCTAAATACCATTTAAACGGTATAATCATTTTCAACAGTTAAATAAAATGATGTTTATTTGAAGTGATACTATTTCGTAAATAAATTGCTGGTAGATGATACAAAAAATGTTTTCGAGGGCAAAGAGTTAAGTTATTATATCAAGTGTATATGTCAAAAGTGTGATTAATTTTACTTTCCATTCGTAACACGTTCTCGCGATTTGATAAGTAATTCGCACAATAGTAATAACAGAGAGATTTTCATTCTTTCGAGAGCAATCTTTGGTATTAGATTTTGTTCAATCTTTCTTCAATCCGTTTCGACGCGAGTCGTATTTCGAAGGAAAATTCTAAAGTTTGCACAGCGACGTGCGTGTTTCCTTGCTGAAATTTTACGAATATTTCCTCGATCGAAACGAAAGCGAAACGCAGATACATTATCAAATAATGTCAATCGTTGTAGTCTGAAGGAACAACCATCGAGTCGATAAAACTGTTGTAAAATAATGCGTGTTCACGGTTTGACAAGCACATCACAGTTTCACGAGTTTGTAAAAAATTTAAAGGCAAGGAACGTAAAGAAAAATCCGATGCAAAAGTATAAAACTTGTCTAAATGTAATACTCGTTGCAAGCGAAACGATCGCTCCGTCCAGCTTCAATTTTTGTTTTTCCTTTTTTTTTAATTACTTCCATGAAAATAGGAATTTGCACGAATAACGATAAAGCACGCAAGTGAAAAAAACTGAAAGAAACTGAAAACCGTCCGGCGAATCCGGAGAGGATTCCCTTTCTTCTCCTGATACGAAAAGGTAAATATTGCACAATTATTCTGCCCTGGCGAGGAAGCGGAGAAATTTCCCATTACGAGGCACGAAAATTTCCACGAAGGAAAGGAAACAGGAAGATAAGAAAAATCGTTTGGCGTAACACGGGATCGTTTTAGCCGGGCGGCAGGCACACGGCGTTCCCGGCGATCCTGGATCCTGGATCCTGAATTTTATAACGTAGCGAGAATTTTTATAATGCAAATCCGGAGCTCGCCGACCGGGTAGGTTAGGTCGGAGGCGTCGTCGGTCTTTTTGTTTCGAGAAAGAAGAGGAGAAAAGAAACAGAAAGGGAAGCGAAGAAAGAAGGCGAGGCTGGGAACGACGGCCGCGCATTAGGGACTTTCTGATGGCGTCAGATGCTCGTTGCCTCTCGTTTTTATAGGCGATTATCGTTGGAAAGTTTCGCTGGAAACCGAACTTGCCTGAGCCTCGTGGAAAAAAAAGCTGCTTCGAAAAGTACGGATATTAGTATTAGAGCGGGCGGAGGATCTCTGTTTCTTTCCAGCCGAATCTCGACCGACAGATCTTCCCAGTTCTCGAATTCGTTTAATCTTCGCGACAAAAAGTCCATCAGCACGGAGAAATAAATTACGAACTTGCTTGACGAAAACTAGCCGGTGTCGCCCGGAGATTAAAACTAACGACGACCGGAGAATTCAATTTCAACGAGAGATCGTGGAGGGTTCGATCAACGAGAAAAAAGTCCCGTCGAAATGCAAAAGTAAATTACGAACTTTTTTCTTTTTTTTTTCTTTTTTTTTTGTTTACTCGCGATTACAATTAGCGAGCTTTTGGTCTGTCGAAACGCGGAGATAAATTACTTATTTACTCACTTTACTACTTGCTGACTAGAGTCAGTAACCACTGAGGAATTGAATCTTCGAAGATCTCCGTTTATTTTTGCCAACACACGAGCTCTGATGAAAAATTACGAATTTGTTTACTTGTAAGTCATCGCAAGGGAAAATCCCGAGAAAGATAATCATCTGATCATCTTCGCTGTAGCATCGAGAATAAAATCAAAGGATAAAAATTTCGCGAAAGAAATTATGCTACTCGCCTCGCTTCCGTTGGAAATAATTCATCAACGACGGTGTTGATAGTAGCGACCCTTGGCGGAAACCCTTCAGAAGCTCAAACGTTCAAACATCATCGTGGTGCTATTCGTCCACGAAGATCACAATCGAGCTGTTCTCGACAGGTACGAACTGCTCATCGCGTTTGTCGAGGAGGACCAGCTGGATTCTTCCCGTGGGACCAACCAAGACGCGATCTCAACAGCGGGAAGTTGCTTTCCTCGCAAACCTGTTCCTCGACGGAGGTTGAACGCATCTTCGGAGAACGGTAGACAAGCGAGGACAAGGTGAGGGCCTGCTCGACCCGCTATGTCGATGACTATTTTTACACTCGGCACGCAGAACCGCTTGGCGACGATCTTGAACCTCGTCTGTTCGTCACGATACTCTTACACGCGGAATTCTATTTCGCGACGTGTGTTTCTCACTTTCCCGCAATTGAAAACCGCGTGCACGCGTTTTACCTTTTCAAGGGCAGAGTCAAGGAAATAACATTCGTCTCGTTTACCAAATACTTCGACTTTGGGCATGTATTTCTCGTATATTTGTGTTTCTAGTAAAATTTCGTACGTGCACGTACGTCACTAGGTCACGAGGAATATTTTCGTATTTCCATGGTCGAGCGATTGACTCGCTACTAAGAATAGCCGAAGCCTACTTAAGTCATCGTCGACCACTATCATTTAAAGATAAAAGTCCCAAGCTCCTTAAGAAAATCCGAGACCGGGATATAAAATATACGACAGCACGGTGCGTATGAAGTATTTTTCAAAGGCCAACGAATTACGCAATAGCAGAGAACGTGAATCATTAGCGTGTATTACGTCGTTTGATAAACTTCATTGCCAGAGTCTCACCCGCGCCTCTCAATTTCACCGGGACGTAAAATGAAATTCGCTAATATCGCGAATAGCTTGAGCTCCGAGTGAATTCGATGGCGCGCGGCTATAAGCTTCCATTCTGCCCGTGCGATTCTTAGAGAAATTGGAATTTAACGAGGCAAAGTTTCTCGACGCGAGCCAAAATTCGCGCGCCGCGTCATCGAGATCGAGAGTAACGGAGAACAGCGTCGAAGGAGCTCGTGCTTCGTCTTCTCTCCTCTATGCTTCCTCGATCTAAATATAGTAAACAAACACCGCTCGACAGGCGGACGAGCGGAACGAAGACGATTCGCGAAACCGCGATACGAGGGTGGCTCGTTCCGTTCCTCGCGGAGCATCACCGTCGTCTCGCGAGGATAGAAAATCACGCGATTGGAATAATCGGCGTGGCCTCAAATCGGCGCGTTCTCCGCTGGCTAATGGCTAATATCCGAGCCGTTTCGTCCCGGAATTCGTGTCTACCAATCGAACGAATCTGCGAGTATAATGAGCTCGTTCGTTCGTTCGTTCGTTTCGTGTCGAGAAGAGGAACGATCCGGACGGAGGATTGCGTGTATGACGCACGTTTGAAAACGATCTGGCGCGCGGCGGTTCTGTCTTAAGTGAAACGGATAACTACGTTCTCCTCCCCCTTTCGAATTGAAAGAAAATTGAACGACCGGCTCAAGTGAAAGGTCCGTCGAACGTCGAGATTTCAATCGCGAAAGGAAAGAGATGAAAGTATAATTCTTTACGCGAAGTTTCTCGAGGAATTTTAATTATAAAAAAAAAAAAGAAAAAAACAACAACAAAAGAAAGTAGAGTAAAAGCGCGTAATCCCCGAAGGGGAACAAAATGTTTCGAGCAAAAGAGTTTGAAAGTTTTCTCGGTAGAATTAGCACTCGGCCCGTTGGAAAAGATTCGAGGGAATATCTCTCGAGGAACACGAACACTCACCTACTCCAAGTCCTTTTATTACAAGTTCACCGATGTTACCTCGCGTCGGCTCTCATTCCCGAGGAGATTCAGCATCGATTCAGCCGGCCGGCTCTCGCGAGGAAACTTCCGCTGGAAACTTGCCTTGCCGCTGGACAGGCCCTCTACTCACCGAAACAGAAAGAAAGCCGATCCCGCGACGCGTCCGATCGATCGTTCGTATCGATTCACTGTTCACCAGAGCCGTTCCTGTTCCGACCTGTTAGCTATCGATTTGTCGTTTCTTNAAAAAAAAAAAAAAAAAAAAAAAAAATAAAGGACAAGAGATTCGAGGACGACGAAACGCGCGACACGACGACGACACGCGATCGCCTTCGAAACACAAACTGCCACTTTCGCGAACTTGGTCCTTTTCCTAGACACATTTCGGCGGGATTAGGCGTGTTGCATCAGCCCAGCAGCGTCGAATTCTGCCTATACGTGGGCGCGAGCGTAGAAAAGGAACGGGACGAACGATGAACGGAGACGCGGGCAGAAACGAGTGAAACGAGAAACAAATAGATCGGCGAAACCTGTTAATTCGCTTAAGCAGACGCGTCTGACTAGTTTGTTAAGGTGGGATCGCGGCTGGGATTAAAGTTGCAACTTCCTATGAGCGTCGAACGCACACGCTTTTATTATCGGTGAAAAAGCATGCTCGAGCATAGAATTTTAATCCAGTGCCAGTTAACCTGTGCGTCAAAGATTTTCGTATTCTCTCCGTTGAATAATATTGGTAAAATGGCAATTAACCAAGGAGACAGAATTTTTAAAAAGTCGACGATTTGTGTAACTTTTAATTCAAGGAATCTTTGATCGTTAGAGATGGATTTTTGATTTGACGAAGCATGCCTTTGTTGTATAATATTAATACAATGGCGTCTGGCAATTAATAAAGAAGACAGAATTAAAAAGAAAAAACACTCGACAATATGTATAACTTTTAGTTCATGGAATCTCGAAATATTACAGATGAACCGTTCCTTGTGTGCATCGAGAATTTTTTATTTAATGAAACATGTATTTGTTGTATAATATTGCTACAATAGCGCCTGATTCTTGTAGAAAATCCTGCTTTTAATCTTCGTACATTTAAAATGACATTGATGATCTTTTTGATCACGTGTATCTGTAAAAAAGGAGAACTGTAAATTCAGAGAAAGCACAGTTATTCGTTATTATTAATTTAATTGTAAAAATTTCATGTTTCGCACTGTCTGACAATAAATTTTGACAATAAATTTTGACAATAAAATGCGCCTTGCAAACATATCTTTTACAATATGCCCATCTGAACGAAATTGTAATATCAAACAAAATTAGCAGCTTTCATCTTCAATCTCAAGCATTTTCTCTTATTCGTCACTATTGCATTTGTTTCTATTACACATACTTGTATTAAAATCGGCAGAATGTGATGCAACATCCTAGTGTCGCACATGTAACTTATATGGATTGTATATATATAATATGGATTGTATATATATAAATATTTGTGCTCGTTATCACGTGTGTTTCTTATTCACTAACTATTTCGTATCAATCAAACTGTTTTAGCAGAATGATAATAATAGTATAGTAAATAAATAGTACGATATAAATGAAGTAAATAAAGTGAAACAATGCGATAGTTAATAGATAATATTCATAAAATATTGTGATATTTTAATATTTTTCTAGTTACAGAAATTAGATAATTAAATTCCGTACTTTGAATAGCAAAAAGTAGAAGCATGTTTCATCCCGTCCAAAAATCTCTGGACGGTTCGAGGATTCTCTGAACTAAAAAAAATATGCGTATATGGTCGATTCTTTTTTTCAACACTGTCAAGTTGCATATTTCTCCGTTACATTGGTACAAATATCGAGATCGCGCACTGACTCTGGCGAGTTGCTGCTTCTCGTTGCACCTCGTCTCCGACGGAAACGCGAAACGCGAAATCGGGGAACGCTTTTAGTCTCGGCCGTTGGTTATTTCCAAAAGTAACAAAAGCCACCATTTTCAGAGGCACCATGCTCGCGCGTGATGGAAACTTCGTTCTCCACGGTGGAAACACGCCCGGCCCGGCTTTCCGGTAAATAACGAGACGAATTTCGTAGAAACGTTAAGTCCGCTCTACGTTTTCAATCGTCGTCAGGCAATTCCCATTAAGGTAATGGGATCGTCGTTTCCCGGCGCTTTCTCAACGGCAAGAAACGAACCAAGTTCCAAGCTATACTTCCCGATTCTGGGAGGCGTTGGGAGACACTTGACACAGTCGATCGTTCGAGAAGTTTCTATCTGCTTAAGCTGCTTACTTCGTTCCCTACGCCGATAGAAATACGTACTACACGTTTTATTCGAAAAAAAAAAAAACTATCCAATCGTCGATCTACTCTTTTTTCTTTTTTTTCCCTCCTTTGTTCTTTTTTTTTATTTTTTTTTTTTTTTCGTTTCTCTGAATATCCGTGAAATTTCCCGAATTTCAACGGGATATAAACGTTCTGTTGAGCATTAATCATCTGGTTCGCAGAAAGGATCTTAGTAACGCCGAAACTGACAGAACGAAACGGGAGGATTCGTTCGCGAATCGGGTGATTTACGAAGCCGTCGTCGATAAGCAGCTTTATCTGCGCGAGGACTGCGCGTCATCGACGATCCCACGAAGCTCTGGCCACCACGATCGTTCCTCGCCTGATTCGCCAGAAATTTCCCGCGATCTTATCGAACCATGCCAGCCAACTACCACCCCCGGATGTTGTGTAAGTTGCAGAGCAATTCGGCGCTGTTCTAACCGCTGCTGGCACGCGAATTTACGAGCTGCCGAAACGTCGAACGGGCCTCGAGTCGTCGAGTCGAGNACGAGCTGCCGAAACGTCGAACGGGCCTCGAGTCGTCGTGTGTTTTCGCAGCTGCCTGTGAAACCGGCCTTCGTGCAAACCGACCGCGTTGCGGAAACGCGCAAGTTGACTCGAGATATATATATACACGATAGACACGGTCGTCACACTCGGATTATCAATAAGTCGTTTATTCAATGACTGTCAGAAGATGAAACTGTTCGAGATGGAGAGCATCGTTTTTTTTTCTTTTTTTGTTTATTTTGTTTCTTTTTTTTTGTTTTTTGTTTTGTTTATTTGACGAAGAGTTACATACCTAGAGAATCGCGAACGTATCCTATTCGGTGGGAGCGTAACGAGCGACGAGTGTGAGCAAGCTTTCGGAGAACGAAAAACGCGCGAATGGCGGCCGATCGATAAACGTTGCGACAGATCGTCGTCCGCCGGTGACGATTCGGATCCGCGATATGTAGTATAGTTTGCGAGGACGTGCGGCGTGGTCAGTCGTCGACGTAATACTGGCAAGCCGAGAGAGTTCGGTTGGTATATTTAAAAAGCAGAAACGAGTCGAGTGGTAAGGCGTTCACGGCCGAACGGCTTACAGCTCCGGCACACGGTGTTGGCAATCGGTCGCTTTCAGCACATGCTCCCTGCGTCTAAGTATTGTTTCTTTCAGCGGGACAGGTTAAAAATAAAAGGGACGCGCTCTCTCGCGCGCCAAGCCGCTCCGTGTGCTCTCCGTTTGTTTATTCGGCTCCCGCGAGTTGCTTTTTCCTCCCCTTTTTCGCGCGGGAACGTTGCCACGTCATTGATGGATTTTAACCCCTTGACTCGATATGATCAATAAATGATACTTATTTCTAATTTTAACATTCGCGTGAACTTAATAAAGATCGTTGTTGCCATATCAAGCGTGTAGAAAAATATTTTTTTATATACACGTATTTCATATGAAACACTTGAAAGAAATGATTTTTAAAATCATGTTTGATCTTAAATTCAATTTAAAATTGGCAAAATCAGTTTCCTCTTATATTTTGATGTTTTATTTAGAAAAAACAGGTGAGAAGAAACTTTTGGCTCACTTTAGCTTTAGGAAACGCGTACGTCAAAGTGGTTGATGCCCTCTCGCTGTTTGCTAATTTTTCAGCAATTAATGCAAACACGTTGCGAAAGTGATTAGTCGGACGAGTCGGCGAGGACGCGAGCGATCAGCAAAAAGAAGAGTGTCGATAGAGCGGATTTGTGTCACATGTTTGATCGATAGTAACAGTTGAATTGCGCAACAATGGATTAGATATAGGTATGTGAAACGAGACCAACGGGATCGTGTGTCGAACGCGGGACACACGAGTACGTACGTGTGTAACTCTCGTGACGCGCGCGGAAGTTAGACACCACGTTCGCTGAAGTTAAAAGAAGCGCGGAGTTAAGAGAAGAAGCCAGAAGAACACGAGGAGAACACGAGATGCGAGTGACATCTCGTTGATTCCTCATCCTTGTCTGGTACGATCAGCCAAATCGTTCGCTCGCCCTCCCACGTGGAAATCGAGAACGAAAATGATAACGTAAATGCAAGAGCATAACGCGCGACAATGGGCTGGATACGTTTGCGCAAGGCAGAACCGATCTATAGGATCACGTGTCTTCCGCTATATGTATAACTGCCGCCGCTTCGTTGCCCCTGGGTACACGTCGTCTACATTAATAATACGGGTACCCATAAGTAATGTCGTTTTCCGATACTGTACAAAATTTCATTTTATTCAATTGTCACTAGATGGCAATGTTTATTAAATTTGAGAAAAACGACATTACTTGTAGTCCTAATTAATTAAGAATACGAATGCTTCTGCGTTACTTTAGAAATTTCGCGCGAATCGCGGCCAAATTTCCGAGGGTAAACTCGCGAAGTATCCCTCGTTCTCGATCGTTCAGTCCTTCGTTCACGATCTCGGTGAAACTAATAATGTACAACGATTCAATGGGACGAATGCCACGATTCGCAACAATGGCGTGTAAATACGAATCGAGGAATATAAATCGAAAATCAAAGGATTAATCGGTACTGTTGTCGGCTCGATACCGCGGAATTTCGAGGGTATAGAGAGAATAACAATCTGATCGAGAGCCAAAGTAGATGATGCTTAGTGACGAATAAATGAATTGCGGCTAATGGTTAATTATCCGTTAGCAGCAGTGTTCGCGGATAACTGTTATTGTTAACTATTATTTATTTGTTCGATTCGTATTCCGGGACAATGGAATGGCACTCTGGTAAATTACACGGTACGAGGGATTAACACACAAAATACGTAATAACGTAGAAGTATATACACGTCGCTGCATCAACGGCTGTAAAAAGCTGCTGATGAATGAAACATTCGAATTATTTGCTAAGTATATACATTTTCAAATGTATTCAAATGTATTAAACGAGCGACTAACAAAATCGAGTAGCAAGGAAACAGCGGATTTTAAATTGGAACGACGTGAGGGGGAGCGATTCTTAAAATCTATGTAGTTGATCGATTCACGGACTCGTGGACAACAAACGGTTCCATTAATCAATTAAAAGGGGAGGAAAAGTAGGTCGGCGACGGAAGTTCTCCGAAATTCGAGAGGTTTCGAGGGAAATTCGGTTCGCGATTCGACTGTAGTCACTCTCTAATGGATTTTTTTTTCTTTTTTTTTCATTTCAGCCGGTAAACAGATGTGAAAAAGCGACGATGTCAGCTGATTCTGTCCGAATTGTCGAAGATCAGTTTTTATTCGCGCATTAATTTTGCATCAGGCGAGAGAGAAAGAGAGAGAGAGAGAAGAACTTGGTCGTTCGGTCGTGTGTTTCCAAAGAGGGAGCGGGGAACTCGATGGAAGAAAAAAGAAAATCTCGCCCGGGAACTCTCGAACGAACGAGCCTGCTGCCAACCATTATCATTGCAAGACTAATTAGCCCGAACACGCGACGCGCGATTCCGGACAGAAAATTTCCGCGGCGATTTTATTCGCGGTGACTCGCTCGGCACTCGTGCGATGATTTCACCTCTGTTAGTGGAAAATTCGGAATTCCCAGGCGAAATGAACGTCCGATCGAATGAAATTAAACGGATTGAATTCGTTGTATTTTCGATCTCCGTCTTGATTCGTTCCAACACCCGTGGCGGCCGCTTTGTGTCTACCGATTCAATTAAAATCGATCAAACACCATGTTCCCTCCTCCTCCGCTTTCAGAGCTTTCAGAGAGGGAGGGTGGGAGAGATCTGGAAAATCAAAGGTCGGGCAAATCGCTTTTAAAAATTTATCTACGAATTTATTTCTCGATTCGCTTGGGAAATCAATCTGTCACTNGTCGTTAGGAAAAAGAATCAAAAAAAAAAAAAAAAAAAATAGAATAAAATAAAATACGATTTTGTCGCTATTCATCATGGAGAAAACGAAATTTCTGATGTAGTAAACGAAGTCTTGACGAATAAATCGAATCGAATGTGTGATCACCGCGTGATTTTCGTAAGATGTTGAAGTAAGTGAAGCGAAATGATGCAATAAGTGATGAAATGTCACAATACTTTGATTCTTCTCTATTTATGAAATACATAAATATCGTATTTTATCTGATGATTATTCTTCATTGTGAGAAACGTAACAATTTTTCTTGTAGTGACATCGATGTTCGCAGATGCGAAAATTATATCACACTTCGATTTAAAACAAAATCCTTATGCAATGGAAATAAAATTGGTCGAAAATAACTAAGTAAATATTTCTTTTTTTTTTGTAAATGTTATTTTATTCGTTTCGAAATGCAAACTCCATTGCTCGAAATTACGCATCAGTCTCAAACGCGTTTATACCGACACAATGGAGAAACGTATTTCTGTTTTTTGTTACGCGATTTTTAAATATTTCGTTCGTGTTCATTAAACGAGTGTAACAACGGCAGCGTAATAAACGAACATGAGGCACTCGGAGCGAGAGGACAACGAGCATTCGTTTGTTTGGTGTGAACGCACCATTAGGAATTCATGTTAACGAATAAAGATCATTCATCTGTAACATTCGGGAATTTTCTGTGTGAACTACCGACTAAATCATAAAATTCCCAGAAACATTGGAATAAAAGGAACAGAAAATCTTTGTAATACAATAGAGGGTACACGAATGACTCTTCTATTTTACGAAGAATCATTCAAGTCTCAAAAAAATACGCTGTTTTATCTGACAAAAAATTAGTGTCGAAAACACGGTTCTTCTTCCACAGTCCGGAAACATCGGAAGACAGAATTGTTCGACACAATTAATAGATGATAGGACGTCGTTAGCCCGACTGCACGATCGTTTACTACGCGAGTCCTTGCATCGATCAAACAAGCTGAACGTATCAGAGAGATCGAGAGGAAAGCGCCTGGATGGAAAGCGGTTGATCTTTCGACGGTGGTTGGTTGTTCGCGGCCTCTCAAGAGGCTGCCTTTTCTCTCGGGGACAATTCGTCAGGATCACGTCTTGGATCACACGATAGAATCGCGTCGTTTGTTGCGCTTCGATAATAGATGCTCTGCAAGCGGCGTAATCGTTGCGGTCGCTCGAGTGCACGTGCTATCGATTCTTCGAGCGTGACTTCCGGATCCACTGTGGCAATTTAACGATCGCCCACAGTCGATTGCCTAATAATTTTGAGGTTCAAGCGCTGAGAATAAACCGCAAGGAAATAACGGTGCTCCGTTAGAATAAATTTCGGCTTTCGGGAAAGAGTCGGTTTAACCTACGGTGTGTAAGTGAAAGTTGTGGTCCTCGTTTGAAAGCATTAGGATCTATCTGGAAGGTTCTCTGATTTCGTACGGGAAAGAATTTGATCTGGGATAAAGAGACGATTCTACTATCTTTTATTTATCATTTGCTGCTATCCGCAGATAATTCTTGGAGATTAGTCGATTAAATCACTTAAAGCAATTGATTTAATTAACAATTATACTAATTATTCTCCAATGTCTAAAGAATTTTTAGAGAATAATTATTGACGATCACAAGAATTTCTTTAGATTGAAATTAGTACCCACGAATCTTTCAACGAAGANCGACGCAAGGGAAAATGTCACCGTTTGTCCGCGTTCGCAGAGAAATCGCGCGTATCCTCCTTCTCCTGTCATATCTTTTTTTCTTTTTTTTTCTTTTTTTTTTTTCCTACTCGATTCACAGCTGGAGAGAAGCGACCGGCGCGCTTACAATTAGTTAATCGCTGCTCGCCGGTTCTCCTAAAGTGACGACGCCGGTAGCGTCACGTACGCGTTGCTCGACTCCACGCTTACGTAATCGCGTGAACTTCTTGCTCAATCTCGACAATACGGCACACACACACACACATACACACACACACACAGATACATATATACTGGAGATAGATAAGCATACGCGAAAGTGAATCACCTCGGGAGCCGCTGATAACCGCTAAGATCGTAAACAAAAATCGTGTAATCCTCACGCGATTTCTTTCCTCGTGACCCAGTGCTACATACGTAGTACGTATCACGAGGTTTGCAATTAAATCGAGCGCGTCAAGATCCTACAAAGTTGAATCGACGATCCTAAATAAAATTCGCGCGCGAACAGCGAGGCTTGTCCTGGAGATCTGGAGAACTTCTCGCAGGACACTTTCCCAGACGGATGTAAATGTACAAAGCGATTAATTTCCAGACTGAAATGAACACAGCGATTTATCGTGCGGAAGCCGGCACGGTTGATATAGGAGCTGCGATCCAGTCGACGACCGATCGCGGTCGGTTATTCACTCCGGCGAAACGTGACTGAAACGTGGACAGAGTGGAACGTTAAATAATATTTGATCAGACCGCGAACGCAGCCATTAACCGGCAATCCCTGCGTATAAATCAGTCGGAGCTAAACTCACGGTTCGCCTGCCTGTTCCCTCTGATGATTTCTGCTTTTCTTTCTCTCTCTCTTTTTCAACGATTTCCGGAATCTCATGCGCGCAAACACGGCAAACACAAAGCCCGATGCCGGTAAGACGGCTGACGTCAATCTGTCACGCGGGCGCCCGCTCGTATTACGATGAATTACGTTTCGTACCGAGACGATATCGGCTAATTCTCGCATCATCGAGCACGCACGCTGTCGTCGTCGTCGTCATTCGCAGGTGCGTTCCCGGTTTCCAGAACGATGAATTATGCGCGGTGCTGTTTCGTAATTCGAATAATCGCCCCGCCCTTTATCTCGTCGTTTCTCTTCCTCTTGATCGACTGACTGAATTAACTATGCACCTGATCTAGTACGGGTATTATATTTAGACGCCGATGGAATATTTATCCGATGCGGATTCAATGTCAACCAGTTCCTCGCATCGAATCTCTTGGTCGACTTGAACTGTTTTTAACCTTTTGCACTCGACTGTTCCTTCTGAGGGGACATCGTACTTATATCGGAGCTAACAACTCGAACTTCCTTTTTTTTTTCATGATAGTAAAATTCATGAGAGTAAAAGTTGTAACAACGACGTAGAAAGAATAAAAGAATTTTCAGAAGAGAAAATTTCCAAGGGCAGAGACAGTCGCGAGTCAATTGACAAATAGACTTCTCATTGTTTCTTACAGAAGTTTACAAAATCACAGAGATTTTTTTTTTTCGAAGACTGAAAGTATTATATGTATCATTAACTCTTATATACTATTCTTTTTATACTATTATTTTAACCCTTCCCACTCCAAACTATTTTTCGATTATTTTTTTTCTTCTTTTTGTTTTTTAGCAATTTGAAATATCGAGTGTGACTCAACATAACAGTTTCTGTGATAAAAACTGATGTCGAGTCACGCTTGACAAAGAAATGCAAATGGCAACGATAGAAAGATATGATCAAAATAAAATCTCATTCTAAATACCATTTCAACAGGATGATTACTCCCAATGCTGTGCCATTTTAACTTGAGGTGATACTACTTTGTAAATAAATTGCTGGTAGATGATATGAAATAAGTTTTCGAGGGCAAAGAGTTAACATTGTGGGCTTCAAAAAGAGAACACCGAGATAAACGAAGCGATCGTGCAATCGTGCAAGCGGAGGACAGTCGTTCTTTGTCTTTGTAAATTCATCAAGTGGCGAAACGTGGCAGGTATCTGTGTGAACGTCAACAGGAAAATTCACGGTCATTTAATCGAAATTTGTCGATAAATTAACCTGAACGTTAAACTCGAGAGAGCATCGCGGTGTCCTTTGACATTCGCGAGAGGCTCTCTCGTAGAACAGCATTCTCGGCGGAACAAAAGCTGCCTCCGTATCTAATTTTCTTGTGGTCGGCGCGCGTACGTATCTCTAAACATCGCAGCTTCCGGGTGGAAGTTCGTGCGCCGGTGAATTCCGGCGAGTCCTCGAAACGAGCAACTTTCAAGAAACAATGTAAACGGTAAACGCGGTTGAAACAAGAAACGGTGGGAGAAACGGACACGGACGCGGTGGCATACAAAGAGTGGTATAGCGGTACAGCGGTATAGCGCCGCGGCCGGTCGAAAAACGGCGGCGGGATGGAGTGGCCTCCAGTCGAGGGAACACAGACAGACAGACGGGCCGACGGAACACACTCGAAACGAACAGCAAGCACGGCAGAGACACTTTCCCCCGGCGGACCCGGCGTACACCAACTTACGCCGCGCGTTTACATTTGCATTTAATTCAAGCATACGCGCTCGTGCATGCCGGAGAATTCCAGTGTTCCTCTTCGCCGTGAGTCTCTCGCAAACCGGCGAGAGACATCTCTCCCGTGCAATTGTCACCCGTTTTCGAATCGGCCCCGCGCTCCCCCTTTCTCCACGTATTTCCGGCCCCAAAGCAAAGATTAGTTCCTGGCACACATACCGCGCGTGCACATCACGCCGAGCTTTAAAGCGGAATTGTATCCAACCCTCCGGCGAATCTCGGCACGTGTTACGCTCCCGCGCGTGCCAGCGACAGTTAACCGCTCCGGAATTGTGATCTCCGCGCTCTTCCTCCGCACAGCGGAGGTCTGTGTTTCGGAATACCGCCGACTCTTTGGCAATCCTGAGGGCTACGTGGTCTACGTGCAGCAGATTAGCGCTGAATGCAGATTTCTGGTATTTTTCTCTTATTCCGTAGAATATTGTTAGAATATTTTTATTTAAAAATTTTTAATTTAATCAAAGAACAGAATTATCAGGTTTTTTTCTCATGTAGAATAGAATAGAATTCCATTTGCATAGAATTAGTTGGAGTAAAAGAAAATATTCGTTTTGTAATTTAATAACTGCCCGAAGGTCTTCCAGCCAGCTGTAAATTTTTATTCGTGTTTTTTTCTCATGTAGAATAGAATAGAATTCCATTTGCATAGAATTAGTTGGAGTAAAAGAAAATATTCGTTTTGTAATTTAATAACTGCCCGAAGGTCTTCCAGCCAGCTGTAAATTTTTATTCGTGAAAGACAGCGGTCCAAAAATTGTAAAAACTATTCACGTGTTATTTCAATTCGTATAATTTTTGGTATCAATTACTTGCACGTTCGTCCGGAGCTTATACGTAAATCGATAGCTAGAATGTTTCATGTGAAAGACAGCGGTCCAAAAATTGTAAAAACTATTCACGTGTTATTTCAATTCGTATAATTTTTGGTATCAATTACTTGCACGTTCGTCCGGAGCTTATACGTAAATCGATAGCTAGAATGTTTCATGCAGAGGAGCCAAATTATGGATCCAGTCGAATGATAACAACTGCAGTGTACAAATGACGAATAAAAAAAATACTAAAACTGATTCAAACAGTGGTCGCAAAGTGCAATGACGGATATAAAATAGAGAAACGTAAAATCGAACATTGGAAATATATATTCTATAGTGTAGTCTATATACTGCGACATTTGTCTCAGAATTTATGTGAAACAGGCAAACCTACGTGTTTAACACGTTCGGTGCCACGTGTATCACCATATTTCTAATAATATTACCACAAGTGGTACACGATGTGATAGCTATTTTAAACAAGAGAACTACTTATCGATTGACAATGTAATGAAAGATTGTGTGATAATATATCAACCTTTAGTCAAAATATCAAATGGCCTGAACTACAACAAAAGGCAAAAATGGCTTGGGACGGAACGTGTTAATCTAACTTCATCCCCCTTTCCGTTTGAGCCATGGAGAATTTTTTTACCAAAGAAGACATTAGACGTAGACAGTGCTATATCATAATTGATAACACGTAGATTTACGGTGCCGCCGCATAGCGTGCCAGTAAATGTATCGAGTGGTTTCTGTTACCGACGTAATTTACAACCCCACGAATCCCTCTTAACACGTGCTACACCGGGAATATTCCTACCCAGCGATTCTGCCTCTGCCTGTCGTGGCGCACGCTCGCCTCTATTTCACCAGTACGTGCCATTTCGGTTCCCGAATACGCGCAGCCTCATTTTAAATTTCTCATTGTTATCCAGGTGGCCTTATCGTCGCGTTTTTATTCATTAGCCACTCGCTACCGAGTTCCTTAGACACGAGCCCCTACCTTTGTTTTATTATTCCCATTCTTTTATTCCTAATTCCTTTTGTTCGCTCACTCGCTAGCCGACGTTCCTCGGCTCCATTCTATCCCGCACGTTTATTCTCGTCTTTTCCTAATACTTTGCAATCTGCCTCGCATTGCTGTTTCTTCCGTTGATTCGTTCAAACTTGCTTCTCCTCGTCTACGTTCTCCCCTCCGTCTTCTTTCCTTAACTTATTTCACCAATGTATCACGTAGAAGTTAATATTGAAAAAGTAGCGTTGTATGAATAGAAAGGTAACTTCTAGAGTACATAGTATTCGTCGAAACATGAAAAAGAATTCTAATAAACATTCCTTAACTTATTTCACCAATGTATCACGTAGAAGTTAATATTGAAAAAGTAGCGTTGTATGAATAGAAAGGTAACTTCTAGAGTACATAGTATTCGTCGAAACATGAAAAAGAATTCTAATAAACATAGGTCGAGAAAATAATAGTTTCAAAGTTATAAACGATTTTTTTTTCGGTTGAAGAAACCGAATTTCTTCGCTTCGAGAGCTGTATGTAAGAAATGGTTTACCTTATAATTTTTCCATATCTAAGCTTGACACCTTCGTGTTAAATAATCACAACATTGTGTATTCTTTCAAAGGTTCCCGGATGTGCTCTAACTTTCTTCACAAGCGAAACAAAAAGTCGTCTTACAACTTTGAAAGCATTAATTTCTCGACCAATATTTGTTAGGACTTTTTTTCAGGTTTCGGCGAGTACTATCTACCCCAGAAGTTATGAATGTCTTTTTCTATATAAATATGTATGTACGTGAGCCGATTCCTTAGCAGACGTCGAGGTAGAAAGTTTTTAGTCCCGTGAGCTCGAGTAGTTCGTTGAACTTGCCTCGTTGTTGCGGAACAGACACTAATCCATCGAATAATCACAGAACTCGAGGACCTTGCTCGTGAAACGGTACAGAGTTCCATACACCTTGAGTAATCGTGCGAACCAATCGACACTACCTGGTATCCGTATCCGTTAGAAACTTGCCACGGGAGAGAAAACGCTCCCTCGCAAGTTTATCCTCTACGTTTCGATCCTTGAACGGCAATATTCATCCTCAATCCTGGCCATAAATCCTGGAAACTCTCGATACGATGAAACATCAACGTTCTCGTATTTCTCGGCGATTGAATGGCAAAGTATTCCGCGGATAATAACCCGTTTGAGGATTCCCGGTTTTTGGATGAAAAACTGAAATTGCACCGTCGCGAGCTGCTCGATTTTCGTCAGTGATCAACCTCGAGTTCGATCGTCCTCGAGAGAGAGAGAGAGAGAGAGAGAGAGAAGAGGGAAAAAATAGAAAAAGCAGGCGCGTGCAAAAAAAAAAAAAAACAGGGGGAAACAACGAAACAAGGTGTAAGTTTTTCCAAAGCAAAGGACGAATGGCCGTGGCGCGAGGGGCAAACGTGCAGAGTGTCCGCGGGGCTGATTTACGACACGCGCGGAATACCGAGCGAGAATTCCAATAGGAACCGGGATACTTTATTGCAACTGGTCCCCAGTGCCTGGTAAAGATTAACACGTAACGCGTGCAAAAATAGGATTACATCGTAATTTCCGGGCCGTCTGTATGCGCACGCGAAACGGGGATTACGCCCGGGGCCACCGCGTGTTCAAGGGAACGTTTGTAT
>NIPQ01093065.1:0-90790 GCA_002806875.1 Lepidotrigona ventralis hoosana
TTTTTTTTTTTTTTTTTTTTTTTTTTTTTTAATTATACTCTAAAAGAGATGAATTCTCATAAAAATTCATAGTATGTCTCTAATCATAATATTTAAAATTATTCCTCTTCCTTAATGGATATGCATGGATATGTGTACCTACACCTACACGAAAGTTTTGCTTAATTCGGATAATTGCTGCCAGTCACCCACTCAAGAAGTCCTTTTTAAAACTAAAACCGTGTTGCATCGCCGGGTTAATATACCTATATCTGCCTAACAATCGACGTTTCACTGAGTTTCATGTTCCACAGAATACGCACAGAAATCGATAACGGATATTTTATCGTGTAACGTGTTTGATGCAATTTGAAGTAACGCGTGAGTATATAATAAACGAGCCGGTCGCGGTGGTGCTCCAGTTGATCTTGCCACAGCTGCTGCCGACGAAGGTCGTATCGATTCTAAAATCCACGGATGGCCGACCCACGCGAACGAGTTGGTGGGCCGCGTGAATACCAGCTGCTTATTATCCACTGCTTATTCCAGTCGTCGTACATCTTCCGCGAGCAATTAATACGCTGTTAGCTGCCTGACTTCGGAATATCGCGTATTATTTCGATATTTCGGAAATTTCCCGCCTCGTAATTTTCATCGAATCTCGTCGATTACATCTGCGCGTTTAATTGTCGACTTACTTTGTTGATAAATTTTAGTGACGCGAGTCATTATATTTTCTACTTTTCTATTTATTTATACAGCGCTCCTTTCCCTCCATTTTTTCTTTTCGTACTGAAAGATTGTAACAATGTACGAAAGATGTAGGAAAAAAAAATGAAAATTTTGTAATCCCTATATACATTCTCAGATTATATAGCAATGTAATCATAATGATTGCAGTGTTAACGAAATTTCAAAATGTTTTATATGAATATATATAAAAGTTCTTTCTATAACTTTCTAGAGTGTTCAAATATTTTCGTGACTCATTTTATGTAATACTTATCGATAGGATAAACCCTGACAAAAGGATTTTAAAGAAAAGATAACCTGCATACTTTTCAAATTTACATTTCTTAGCTGAGAGTTACAAGGTAGCTGAGATATTTCGACGATTGATCTTTGTATATTGGCTATTCTCATTCGGTATCAGAACGGTGCGATACGTATTGAAACGAATAGCTTTTGATTTCACTGTGACACCATTTTGACCCCTCGCATTACGTTACACAGTCGCTGTTGCAGTGTATCGTTCTCTTGCTTTCGGATCCGATTTTTCTCGCTCTTTTGTCACGACAACAATGTAATACCGGCGGTAACACGACGTCCCATTTGTTACCGGTACGAACGTGAAGAATTCGTGCTTTTAAACTATTCGAAACGCTACTAGAGATTTCAATTGTCGCGGACCATCTCCCGTGACAGGTATGCGAAGAATGGTGGAACAAACCAGGAAAAAGATCAAGAAGAAAGAGGTGGAATTTAGTGCAGTAAAAACGAAAGAAAAATTGATAGAAAGAAAGATAAAACTTTCCTGTGAAGCCGGACGAGTCGTCGTCTAGATGGAAGATTACGCAGTGAACAAAAGTAAGATGTAAAAAATGTTCTACAACTTTTTTGAGCTATTGTATCGTGAGATAAAAAATAATTCGTTGAGTGAAGTATTTGACAGATTGAATAAAAGTTCGTATCCTTTATTGTATTATAAATACTTCAAAATATGAATTTGCATAAACATCTGTGGTCTACTTATAATACACGGTGTAACATTAGTTCTGTGAAAGTTCGTTCGTTAAAGACGAAAGCATTATTTTCTAGCCTGAGTTCCACATATTCCATACCAAAGGCTTAATTCTAAATTGGTAAAGTCAATCCCGTAAACCACCTGAAAAACTAACAGTGAATTCTTCTCGACTTCTATGTATACTTTGCAAGGTGGAGGACTCGCGCAGAAAACTCGCGTAAAACTCCCGCGAACAGCGGGTTCCTTTTCCAAGAATCTCCGAAACTTCGCCGACGAATCTTTGTTTTCCTCCAAGCAAACTCTTCTCAAACAACGTGGAGACGCGTGGCGGAAATCCGCCATGCGAGAAATCCGCCGTAATAGATTCGATATTTCAGAAGCAAGGATCGAACGCGCAAACGGCAGATTGCCAAGAAGAATTTTCATAGATTACAAGGCTGAACGTGATAGTTCGTAAGAAGGAAGTTTGGTTGGAATTTAGTATTCAGGTGAACTCCAACCAAAATATGCGGTACATCAAGGATGTCGTGGAATCTATGTTATATGACACATATAATTCATAATTATCTATATTTACGCTCAAATTTCAAACTTTTTATTTATGTAGAATACAGATTGCGCGACGATCAGTTTCTTAACTCTTATAGTCACAAGTGACTATAATAATTTATATTACATTACAAAAATTTAATATATTTAATACTTTTTCGTATTCTATATTATCTGTGACAGATATTAACAATAACATTAAATCGAATTATTAAAAGTTACAAAATTAACTATTTCCTTTTTATATTTATATAGAAAATCACTGAGAACATCGACAATTTGATCGAAGATTTATGTATTTATAAATTATATATAAAAGTATTCGAGTAAAATTATAAACAAGCAGAAAGGCTGTAATTGTATTACTTTTTTTCATGAAAGCTACGGAAATGATTATAACTCTTAAATTGGAGAATTTTGACATCTTGATGAGTTTCTCTCGTCATAAACTTTCCATTGATGTACCACCCACTCCTGCTGTCCTAAATACTAAACTTCTGCCATAAGTTTTCTTCTCGGACGGCCATTTGTTGCGAGATGATATTTATTCTAAAACGCGCGGCGATTAATTCTGTCGCAATCGCGTATTTTCCCGGCGTCTCTAAGAAAATTACCCCGTGCGATCTCTGTCGTTTTCATTTAGTCGCAGCCTTCTTTGCAATCGTTATTCAGCTGGCATGGGATTTCTGAAATGCGCAATTATCGTATCGAATAGAGAGGAGAGTGGAAAGCGGCACGTACCAGCGAAAGCGAGCGCAACCACGCGCTTGAAATTCGTTTGAACGTGACAGGCAACCGAAATATTTCCTATCATGTATTAGAATATTTAGAAGAATATTTAGAACATTTCTTCTAGGGTTCTTATACTGTATCAACGATATTGTACTGAACTTATTACTTTAGTTACAGGCAATGACTCTTTTATGGATGAAAAAAGTATTGACTTGTCTTCTAAAATGTAAGTATCTATAATATAAATAAATATGTAAGTATCTATAATATAAATATGTAAGTATCTATAATATAAATAAATATTCTTTGGCATACATACGTGATGTGTTCTTTTAGAACACAGTGAAAGAAACACGGAAACTTTGTAGTCAAGAAAGTATTGGCGAATTTGTAATTTAAAAAATGTATCATTACAAATTCTAGTTGACAATGGGTCAGTTTTACTAAACCTGAAAGAGGAGCAAGATGACAAATATGGTAAGATGATAAATAATTATTTTTGACTGGAAATGAGTGGGCCGATGCGTTCAAATTTATAAGATTTAATAGGTGAGAATTGTCAATCGTGCCATTTGTTATTTTATTTAAGAAGAAGTTCATTTATATTGTAATTCATCGCACTTTCAATGCTTGTATTGACCCATTATCGCCGCATAGTAATGGTCATTATGTCATTCCATTCGTATGTGAAAAAGATCCTTTGCTATTTCAATTAAAATTTTAGTAAAAACTAAAACATGTTCATAAATTTAAGACGGTTTGAAGATTTTAATTTAATAAAATAAAATATAAGCTGCTAAAATTCATCATTTTTCCCCGTAGATTTTATATGTATATATTTTCATAAAAATAATAGTGTCAGTATTTGAACAGTTATTTATTTAAAAAAACAAGTGAAATTTATTTAAAAAAAAAAATTTCACACAGTAAATTGCTAACAGCATGTAAAATTGTAATTCCTCGGAATTTGTACTGAAACAGAATATTTATTTAGCCGTTCAGTAACTGCGTAACAGTTCGGCAATATTTCCTCCTGTCAAACAAGAGAAACAAAAACAGATTAAATTTCTAATTTGTCATTTTTATCTCATGTGCTTGACTTCCGCGAATTTGTGCAATAAAATTCTTGATTTTTTAACTACCATATCGTTGCAATTTAATTCAACTCTGCAACAGGTGCGTTTAGTCTACACTCGTTGCCTCTTAATTTTGATACAATTCAAACAGCTCAACGAAACATTTGAACAAAGAGAAATTTAAGAACGATGTTTGTTTGAAACGGTACGAAATACAAAATGGAAACAGATAGAAAGCAGAAAAAACGGGTAGATGAAATTTTTAACTATCCAAGTACCGTTCGTTCAAACATGGATACAGAAGATTATCCGGATGTAATACGAACACAGCGCGCTTGATTTATACTTAATTTATGATAATTTGCGAAATAAAGGATTCCGCGAGTTCGTCGTAACGGACTAACAATGCCATAATGATATTCAGACGAAGTTGGCTTGTCTGGGTCGTGGAAGACAGCGGCAAATCGTGGATGACTGAGAATGTCGTCACGGCAAATTTATGCTGATTCGTAAAATAACGTGATGACAGAGAAACAATCGATCGTTCCCCTCGATATTTATGAACTCGTCGCAAGAACGAAACGGCCGATTAGCAAGCAGACGGGAGGATATTTATCGTCTATTCCTCTGTACAGTCAGAGCCGTGTGAAAACGAAGGAACGCGAGGCAACGGTTCGAAAACAAGGATCACGGTTTTGAATGTGTATTAAAATGTACATGTGAGATCAGTGACGGTAAAAAATTGTTTATATTTCAAACTGTTATAATTTCGTAGCAAAAAATCAGAACAATCCATTTGATAGATCTCTATTTCCATGTTTACTCGCGCGTTGCAGATCAAATATGCATGCGTGCTCGCGTTCACCAACGGGTTGGAATAAAGACGACCGGTGGAAAAAGAGAGGAAATTCGCGACACGCCGCGTCGGGAGATTTATGCGCACACGGCGAGCGCACGCAACGGCTAACGAGCAGTACGAATTACGAGTAAAACAAACGGGAACTAAATTCGAAGGAGAAAACGTTCGAATGGAGAACGGTCCGGAGATGGAGCAGGTAAAAAGAAAAAAGTTGGAAGAGAGAAAAAGAGAGAAAGCTGACAAGGTACACGCTTGCAGCAACATGGGGCACGAATAAAAGCGGTGAGTATATCGAACAAATAAAGCGAGGATAAACCGGGAAGAGAGAGAGAGAGAGAGAGAGAGAAGAGTAAAGAGTTGAGAGATCGGGAGAAAGAGAAGAAATTTCGCAATAGGTCGAAGTGACGCGCTGATACAAATATAAATTGAAAGAACACGCCGCGTTGCAAAAGGACGGATGGCAAGGACGGGATGGTGGATCGGCGTAGCGTGGCGCCGAAGGGAATGAGTAAAAGCTTGGAAAGAAGCGAAGGTCCGGAGTAGATAAAGTCACGTCGAAGGAGCGGCGAGGTAAAGTAAAGGGAGACAGATTCCTCCGGCGCAAGGAGATCGAGGAGGCACAAGACGAGAGACGAAATACGGAGGAGTGGAGTCAAAGTCACAGGAGAGGGTAGATGGTAGAGGCAAGGAGGCGAAGATGAAGAAAGAAACGGACAAGAGAGACGGAGTCTCGATAAAAAGAGCAACTGGTAGGACGAGAAGGCGAAAGAGATGGGGAAACGGGCAAGAGTGCGAATGAGAGACAGATGAAAAGAAAAAGAGAAAGAGAGAGAGAGAGAGAGAGAGCAAAAGGAAGGGAGAGAGTGGTCGACGGAAAACGGGTCCACGACTGGGTGGAGGAACTAGTCTTACCTAGTAGATTGCCCTGTCTCGGTTCTCGGTTCGTGCTTTTGCCGCCGTCCAAGGTAGGAGGGAACCTCCGAGTTGTCTCTGTTAAACGTAACCGAGCCGTGGAGGAGGCGGAAAAGAGAGGCGAGATCGAGCCGCGTAGTAGTCAGACGTAATCCGTGTATCGCGTACTTACGTATATACGTAGATAGGAGCCGAGCCGAGAGAGTCTGCTATATAGGTGGCCAGAGGGGGCAGAAGGAGAAGGAAGGGGAGCGCGCACAGGGCCAGCCGATCGAGAAGAGAGACCAAGACAGAGAAACAGCGAACAGGGATACGGAGCGGAGAGGACTGTGTGTACGTAGCATCGGAAGAGTGTACCACCAGACCGCTAGTGTTGTGACGGCGATCGTGCCCACGACTTCTCTGCCGGACCCGGTATCCGTGTTCCGTCATTTCTGTTTCCCTCTCTTTCTCTCTCTCTCTCTCTCTCTCTCTCTTTCTCTTTTCTGTTTCCCTCTCTTTCCCTTTCTATCAGCTTCTCTCTATCTTCCTTTCTCGTTCGCTCCGTTTCCATCTCCATATCTATTTCTATCTCCCTCTGTCACTTCCACCCATCTGTCAGCGGTAATATTACTTCCCTCTGCGACTATTATTCACCTTCTTCATCCCTCCCTTCGGCCTTCCTCTCCTTTTTTTCACCTTCGTGCTCACTGCCACACACCGTTTCCCCGTCTTCTTTTTTTCTCTCTCCTTTTCCCTTGTATCGTGTCGGTTTCGCTCGTCGGTGGATTCTTTTCCTTTGCTTCTCTGTCGATTTCTTCCCCCACGCCTTGCCGCGGCCGTCTAGCTGGCAGTGGTCCCTCGCACTGCCCCTACTCGCGCGTATCGGGCCCTCCCCCACGAGTGTGTCTTTTCAAGGCGCGCGTTTTCGTGATCCACATAGCCACTTCCGGCGAAAAGTGAACTGCTAAATGATGAACCGGCGGAGCTGATGAACCGCCAACATCGCCACCACCGCACGCGAATCATCGAAAGGAAGTGGCCGCGGGGGAGGCATAGGCTGCTCCCAGTGTCGAGAGATAGCCAGTGTGTCGCATCCTCGTCGCGATCGTTTGTGCGAAGAACGTGTGCGCACAGGTGTTTCGGAATAGTGTCGCGCACCACTGTTACTACGTGTCCATCGGGACGACACGATTCACCACGGGTACGTACCGTAGCCACGCAAACTTTCTGATAGTTTTCCGATTTCTCGAATTGGATAGAAACGTTCCGAAATCGCTTTAACCGCCGGCAATATCTGTTTTCTCTAGAAGCGATTTAAGCGTTTATCGATTTATCTTTCGTATCGTAACGGGGAACTTTTGGACTTTTAATAGTCTATTTCCTTAATAACACGTTACATTTTTCCGAAGATGAAATCCGACTAAAGAGGATATATTTGTTAATTCTTAATTTCAACTGTGCAATTAACAGTTTACAGCTACACAGTTTGTATTTTCTTTTTTACGTCTATTACGAATTTAAAAAAGATAACGTAAAAATAAAACGCGAAATTTAAATAAATTTCTCTTCTTAACCTGTGTATTTTTTTGTAAATGTTAGAAGAATGCAATGTCACGTATGTAAAAACGATTAAAACTAAGTCCTTCTACTTGTGATTTATTTTTTTTAACTTATGGTCGTTTGAATAATGTCATTTGATAGTATTTATGTGAAAGATTATTCCAACATAGAACTTTATTAAAACCGTCAGACATGACATAATTGTCGAACCAAGTGTACCAAATTTGCCACAACATTCGTCATTCGGTAATGACAATTCAAATATTTTCGATTCATCGTTAGATTTCTCTCGGAAAGATTAATTTCATTGGCATGGCTTATTTCGTGATTACGCTCGAATATGAAAAAAGTACACTCGACAATCGAGTGTTGATTTATCGAGATCCAGTATCGAGGTGTTCATTAAACGGCTTTACAGAAAATACACCGATATGAATTAAAATCTTTTAACACGGATCGAACGATGGTGCGCGTTGCATGCGTTTAATAATAAATCATATCTATAGTCACATTTCGCAAAACGCAAAATTACACGATAATTGGAATAAAATAACACGGAGGTAAAATCTGTTATCGTGTTGTATTAAGCGGTGCGTTAAAAATAAATAAAGTTGAAATTACCATAGAAAGGGGTAACGTTATTACGAACAAATGAATTTTCTTTTAATCAAGTTCTACGACGTTATAAATTCCATTAACATGTTTCTCAACACGCATATTATCGACCAACTGTTCAATGTACAAACTGATTGATTATTTTTTAAACCTCAACATCTTTCAAAGAAATTAGTTTTAATTTTGCGACTTTGATTTCAATTTTTGAAAGATTTCGCAGAATTATTGTGGAAATATCTTGAACAACGGAAATAATAGAGTATAAAAGTTGTAAAACTCTTTTGTTCGTTTTTAGTTAAAAATTTCCCGTCAAAATTCACATTTCATGCACGCGAAAATCGACGGCAAAATGTGATTGACAAAATAAATTTTGTTTCTTAATTACTTTTCTAATCTTACCTTAAGTTCTTTCCAAGGGATTGATTAATTTCATACTTATTGTCAGGCACTGATTTTTGAAAATTTCACAGAACTATTGTAGAAGTTTCTTACGCAACACAGGTGCATAGAACGCAACACGTTTTAAAATTGCGAAACAACGCATGCGCATTACCGATGGCAAAATGTCCGAAGAGCGACTTCCGTTTTTTAATTGCTTTTTTACTCTAATCTTCGAATAAACTCATTTAAAAAGAGTATTACCGGTCAACTTTATACTTTGAATTTGATTTTTGAAAAATATCGCTATCGATCTTTGAAAAATGAAAAACTTATCGTTTAATATAAGGAATGTGAAAAGTGCAGGTAATCTTTTCAAGATTTACATTTCGCGCATGCGCGACGTCATAAACGTACGGCGCGAAGCGACGGATAAACGCGTGTCGACTTAACCTCTAAACAAAACTCCTTTCAAAAGAACTGATTAGTTTTTGTGCATTGGCTTTGACCTTTCGAAAAAAAAAGCCGCCGACTTACCATGGAAATTTTGCAGATAACGCAAACGGTAGTGTGTGAAAGGTGCAAAAGTGTAGTGTCTTTTTTTTCCAAAGAGACTGGAGCAGTGGGGATCGGTAGCAACTGGTTCCGTAGCAACTCCTCGTGACTCGCATGATTTATCGAGTGCAAAAATGTCAACAGAGTAAACCGTGTCGTCGATTCGATGTCGTTGCACCATGGGGGCACGCAATTAATCAGGAATCCGAAAATTATCGACAGAGTTATGGATATCCTTTGTACACGGTTGGCCACTTGCCGCGCGCACAAAATTAATTTCAAGCTGAAAAGCAGCTGCCGTTGGCTGCCACCCTGTTTGTTGTTTGCTTATTTAGTAATCGCTCGCTGGGATTGCTTCGTTATACAAGAATAACGGAAAGGAAAGAGAGCTTGGTTAAATAACGCGTTAACGAGCATGCCATTCAGTCTGGGAAAGGTATGACCGATTAATTTTATGAGTGAACATTGTAATTACAACCTATATTTCATTTTACTTTGACGATCTCTTGATTTCATTATTAGAAGGCCGCGTCCCGGTAAAATAAAGACGTTAACATTGATATACCTGCGAGTTAATAAACATGATTATATGATTCCACGTATTTTTTTCTTTTTTTGCTTGACACAAGCATTAATGAACGGCCAACAATTTTCACGAATATTCGTAGCATGACTCTAGGTATTCGTAATCTTGGATAATAGTTGAATGGTAAAAGTTGTCAGCGATGTTCAGCGTTTCTAATGCTTGTGTCTTTTTAGTTACAGTCGTGATTTGCTTTGTTGCCAAATGTTCCTTATTTGCTACTAAGATATACTTTGCTATATTAAGATCCAAGCAATGATAATAGTATTACAAATTTGATACAATTCCCTTTCATAGCTATATTAAAATAAAATTCAATAATATAAATTAATCGAACAAGTGAAATATTTGGTTGATCCTTAATAGAATTTTAATGAGATAGTTGATCGTTAATCTAAAATAACGTACGAAGCAAGAAATTAATTGGGAAATCAAAAAGTACTTTACTATTTTCCTCTTTCCTCCTATTTTTTCTTTACATTTATATTTCTCACGTATGTATTTTCTATCTTTGAAATACTTTATCTACAGAGGACATAAAATATGCAAAAATTATTACTAAATATTTAAAAATGGTGTATATTTTAATAATATTTATTGAAGTATAACATCCATTTAGAATCATATAAATAGTAGGGTTGAATACAAGATTTATAAGAATCATAATCGAATAACAAGGGGAATGAAGGCATTCAAACGATTTCTCGAAACTTTCTGAAAGTTTCGCGAAAATGATAAAAAGATTCGTTCAGTGATCAACTTGTTGATGTAATAACGATTATGTATGAATGTCTCGTAAATATATCGAGCGTAAATTAATTCCCGACATCAGACATCTTAAGAACGGTGCTTTAAACAAATCTAAGCGCTTATGTGATACATGCTAGTATGTCGAACGTGAAACACCCATAGAAGACACTAGATCTTTGTCCGTAAATGATATGCTGATTCCAGCTCATAAACTTATTCGACAATGTTATTTTGCGTCGTGTCGCGTCGCGTCGCAATTGCCGTAAAATTTATCGACGAACTTATGTGACTCATGTCAGGGATTGATAATCAAATCGCGAGATTACTTAGCAATGGTTAATTAAAATTCCTTCAGAAACGATTATTCATTGTTTCTATAATTTAATATTATCTATTTAATCTATAATTTAATATTATACCAGATTGAACAAAGTGATTAATTCATAATTATTCATGAAATTTTTCAAGATTTATAACATTGTATTTTTCAACAATTTTTTTTTATAAAATATATAAATAAAAGCTTATGCTCTTTGTTTTAGTATTTAATGATTTATAAGAAGTGCATTTTTAAAGATTTCAAGATAAAACATATAGATAAAAGTTTGTGTTTTTTATTATATTTTCAAAGTATTATATTTTCAAATTTGAATTTTACGAGATTTATATTTTTGTTATTAATAATTCTAATGTTAATCTACAATCTGTAATCTACAATATTAATTTACAAATTGTATTTGAATAGTTTATGTCATGTGAAAAAAAANATACACCGAATTATATAGTCCATACTTTTTTTCGAGGAAACCTTTTGATGAGTATGTTAATCAAGATATCAACATGTTGCAGGTTGCAATTTCGATTGAACAGAATTTAATGTTTATTTCCTCTTGGGAAGCTTTACACTTTCTTCGGGAATGAAAGAGTTAATAAAAGCAGTCTCGTCTTTTTCGTGTCGGGCCTCGCATGCTGTTACGCGGTAATAATAATGTAAAAGCGAACGGCGGAGGTCCTCGTCCAAGCTGGTTGCATATCGAATCCGTGGGTAACGAATTACATCGCAGTTAATGATCGTGTTTGTTTTGGAGAACGAAGGGAGCCGCGCAATTATTAAATCGTTAAGAGGCGAACCGTACACGAACGGGGCACGGACATCCTGTAATACCACGCTGTTTCCACTTGTTCTTAAATTATCGTTAACGTGTAATCGTAATTCCTGCCCTGCCGTGTGGCCGATCGTACCGACAATTTTCCACTCTGCTCGACAAATAAAACGTTTGCCTCGTACGTTCGTGTACGTACGTGTGCCCGATGCGCAATGAGAAACTACCGGCTGAAATAATTAGTTTCTTTCACGTGTACGAACACGCGGCCAGGGATGAAAGCGTTTTTACTTGAGAACTAACCTACTCGTTTGGCGTAATCTATAAATCTGGTAACAAGGTTGGCACGGTGATTTGCTGGAACAAACAAACCGGGCTCTAATCTACAGAAGTTTTGCAACAAAGTGTAAAACCACCTTCGTACAATATTTTTTATCGATCGCGCTCGTAAATTAAAACTCCTCCAGCCAAGGAAATCGAAACAACTTAATCTTCGACTTATTTCCTTCTATGAACCTGCCGAGTTTATATCCTTTGAAGTGGATATAATTTCCTTTATTTCCGTTTATACCTTTCAAAGTGGTTGAGGCGATCTCCCCGTAAAATTGCGTGATTAACGTTCATTACTGACACTTCGTTTTTTTGCGGAATTCTTATTTTTCTCCGATTAAACGGGTAAAGCGAAAGGTAAATCTCGGATTGCAGTTGCTCACGAAAGTATTCGAATGCCTGAGGGATTTTTTTCTGAATTCATTCCATTGGATTCATACTGCAGCGAAATCCGACTATCATGATTATATTAAATCATAACTGAAACAAATCTAAAAATCTATACTAAATTTGAAAATCACAAAATATTTAACACGATTCATCAATCACGTCATCTAAATATAAAAATAATCACAATCCGTGATATCAACAAGTTTCAATATTCGATGAGAACATTTAATACGTAATGATTGTAATTTTTATACAGATTTTCAGATTGATTTCAATTTTTACCAATATAATGATAATAACATGCAATATATAAATAAAAGTTCTTCCATAGTAAATATATTCGAATACTTTCGCGAACCATTGTGTATTCTCGGGATTCGCATAGTTTCTACTTAAAAGAAATATTCGAACTTGCGTGTTGAATTTAAAATTTATTTCGTTGTAACACAAATAGATACACAAATAGATACCCTGTGCAAACAGCGTAAAGAACAAACGACATGCAGATTCATTTGATTTATGTTAACGCGTTTACTGGTTGAAATAATTGTTTACGCACGCACGATGAACATCGCATAAATTATACATGCAAAATTCGCATGTTATATCTTAATGGGTGATCGACCGAGCTATGGCGTCGACGTAAATTCACCGAAATAAAATTCCATATAAACGCTTCTGTGCTAAAAGCAAAACTGACTGCTAATAAAAGTACTTGTTCTAAGTTTCCGATTTCGAAATAACCGCGTTAATTGTCACCAAATTATTACGTACACGGTACGAAGTTGTTGAATTTTTTTTAACAAACTTCGTTAATTTTCTACAAACTACAGAATTTCGTTATTCCGAGAGGAAAAGATTACTAGTTCATTGTAACCATTTACTCAAATTTGATAATCCGACAGCTGACGATTGTTATAAATAAATCATTTAATATTTTTGCAATAGTGCATTGATAAAATGTAATAACGAAGCATCAAATATTTTCACAAACATAGAATGGCCAAAATCTGTATACATATGCAAATATCAAATATTTAAATACTTACTTTGTACATTAAAATTTGATAAATTTTCTAGTTCAATTTCCTCATGAACTAAGCCTCGTAAAAAGAAATTTTGCTCCATTTCTCCCTTATCTGTTTACGAAAATTTATCTGGTACTCACCTTTCAGTCACACCTTGCGTAATATATTCGTAAAGAAATTCCTGAACTAAGTGTTCGAATACTTTTCATGAACAACTGTATGTAAATTTCTACGATTGACTGTGTAGATACATGAATATGTAAAACTTTTTTGAGTTACACGATGTTACAGAGAATTGAGTGCGTGTTAGACTTTGAGGAAGCTGTTAGAAGGGCGCGTCCCTGAAGGAAAGGGGCGTTGCGGAACGAGCCCATCGAACGAGCGATGATTAATTTGAAAACGTAAATAACCTTTCTGTTCCACTTCGATCCATCACTCGGAAAACAATGAATCGTGGCGTGGTAGCGGCGCCTCGACCGATGCATGCGCTTTGTACCCGCGTACCTCCTATAAATCACACATGAATATATTTATCCGACAACATGGTCGCCTCCCCGATCCTCTCCACGATGGAGAGATCAAGCACGACTCGCGTTTCGTCTTTCCGTTCTTTCTTCAGTGCTTACGATTAAACTCGGTTGAGCACCTTTTTGCCGACTATATTCATTTATGAAAAACATAAATGCAAGTATATGCAATATTCTTAAAAGTGTCGTAGAAAATAAGTGAGGCGATTTGAATGTAGCAAATTTGCATAGGTATAGTTCTTATTACGATATATTTAAACTTTATTAAATTTTAGTTACATTTTTATTAAAAGATTCAAATCTTTCTCAAATCAGATTCAAATTAACTTATGTGAATTATTTAATTTCAGAAAAATAATTTACATTAAACTTCCCTTATTTTTAATAACTTCTAGTGCCCAAGGTGTCGTATCGAAAATGATTTTTCGTAAAAATTTTTCGGTCATTAATATATTATTAAAGCGGCCCAAAATTAATGGCAAAGAGACGAGAACCTTTAAAAGAACTTGCTTAAAAAATAAATACACAATCTCGTTGCACTCAAAGTTATGAAAAATGAAGGAGATTTAATTTAAATTTCTTTTTGCAGCTTATTTAAAAATTTTTTCATCAAAATTAGTCTTCATTGCAAGCTTTTGAAAGTTACAGGTAAATTTGGTATATTCAAATTATTTTCACTATCTTTATTTATTCTCTACATCACTTTTAAGAATATTGTATGTGCCTTTTCTTGAGTATTTATGTTTCCAAAGATTGGATATACTCGGACAAAAATTACCTAAATTCGTTCATTATTCGCTCCATGTAATATAATAGCTTCCATTTCTTTTTTCATTTCATTCAGTTTTTACTCACAGCCTTATACATGTTTCTTCGATGATTTTAATATATTCGCCACCAAGATGCGTGAGAAAGCGTCAAAAAAGATAAATTTCACTTTGCATCACTTTCGAGTAGCTGTGAATCACGATTTGTCGGACGCGGCAACTCTTTTACGGTTCGTGGCCATATCACTGACATCTAAATATCAAATCACAAAGACTTAAGTCAGATTATTGTATGGCCTAAATGTAATATAATATAAACTGGTGACGCGTAAATTAATTTGGAAATTTCGTCATGGTTAGACAAGTAACAATGGAATCCGAGAGATTTCGAATCTTTGAATTTATATTTCACGACAGATTTGAACACGATTCGAAACTTGAAACTGCTAAAAGTTTTAAAAGTCTTTTTTATAAGTCTCGAGTCTTGAAAGTATTGAACATCTTGATCGTTTTGGACGTCTTGAAACTCTTGAGAGTCGATAGTTCGATGAATGTCCGATATCTTACAAGCTTTTTGGTTACTTTGATTCAACCAATATCTTTGATAAAAAATATTGAAGAAAGTCCACAGATTTACGATATCAATGTATGTGATTTATTTATTTCAACATTCGTAATACGAATGACATCATAAATTTCCCGAAATTTTCTTTTGTGTCTTGTATATTTTATGTACATTTTATGTACATTTATTTTATTCTATATTTGAGTACTGATCATGCTATAAACCCTATTGCAACTCACGATTTTCAAGGCTTCCGAGATTATCAAAACTTAAGAACTATCAGGTATCTCGAACCTATCAAAACTTTGAAGAATTTAGACCCTCGAGTAGCATTGGAATTACTGAAATTTATAATATTTGATCAGTGATAGTAATAAAATTAAATCGTAAGAGAAAATTACTAACAAAATTAAATAAAATGAAAAATTCAAAAATGAAATAATTTATGTTTCTGATGATATTTGAACGGTATTGATTAAGCGTTAAGCTATGAATTATACAAATTCGAAGCGATTCAGTGTCTGGAATCCCTCTCAAAGACGACATCCGGCAACGAAACAAATAAGTGAAGTAGCACGATGTAAAGGAGGAAAAGCAGGGGATGAGAAACGAAAGCTTTTACGAGGAGAATTCAAATAAAAAGAGTCAAAGAAGGATGGTCGCGTACGGATAAGTTGATCAAGCCCTGCTGAAAGGGGAATTATAAAGTACGGCACCGCGATTGTAGTCTGACACGGAGTGGCTTCATTATCATTGCCCGGAGGAGCACCTCTCAGGGACTCGTGCGTTCTCTTCTTACGTTTCATCGATATTAATTAAACTTTTGCATTCATCTTCCCCGGGCATCTTTATTATGGCCACAGAAATGACGTGGAAAGTCCGCCCGTGAATGCAAATCAGTTTCAGCCAAGAGAGATGCGCTTCCAAAGAGATTAACTCGAAACAAAGAAAGAGTAGATGTTTCGATGATATTCTTATAAATTGAAAATAATTATTGCAATAAGTATAACGGTAGTGTAGAACCTAGTGTAACAGAGTTGGGCATTCGTTCTTAATTTTTCATGTCACGTGCACTGTTACACAAAAGCTTGGAGACATCCTTTACTTCTTGGACGAAACAAATCTCTTCGTACGTTTTATTTTTTTTTTTTTTTTAGAGAAAAAAAAAAAGAATATTTTAATATTACAACATTTTGAAAGTCTTATCATTTATTGTGATTACGTGTCATCTAAATTTTTTGAAGCTAGGGTAGAAGTATACAGAAACAATGGAGCATTTCATGCGAGCATAAACAATTTCGATTGTCTTGCACAACGATCGAGACAGCCGTTCCGTTGTCGTCCCGAAATAATAATTCGAACGCTGCTGCCATCAGCAGCCTGTCAATTAACTGTCATTAACATCGGCGAATTGTCGGAGGCGAGCGTCGATATACATATATTCGTAGGAGTAAATCCCGTTAGAACGAGTTCGTTTATTTTGCTTACTCTCTGTCTCTATCTTTTTTTTATTCTCTTCTTCTCGTGCGTTTTACACGCGCATTTTCACACGCGTTCGCCCACGTATTCTTCGACGTTCATTCGAATACACTTCCGGTGCCTCTCACTTTGTGGACCATTTCCTCGTGTTGCCGTCGTTGTCGCGAGGATCTACATAGACTGCTCATGTCTCTTTTCCAAATAGATTCTGAAAACTCGGATCTTATCGTCAATGCCATTGTTACTTCCGTTTGACATATGTTCGAGTTTTTGCTATCTGATCTGGACGATTCTATTGTTAAAAAGTTCGAATTGTGTTGGATATCGTTTAAAAGTGTTAGCGATGATAGTAGTTCAGAGATCAAATATTCCATTTACTATTATCAATTTATTAATTTGACATATTGCATTATTACTATTATTTGTCATATTTATTATTTTATAAAAATATATTATTTTTTTTTTTTTGAAAATTGATGTACATGTATTCGCGTAATAAAACTGAGAAATTGATAAAACTTGGAATTATCTCTAATTAAGAAATTCATATTTTCCAACATGTAATAAAAGGATACTTCGAGTTTTCGAAATTAAAGATCACTTATATTTTTGTTATTTTGTTAAATCGTTAAAAAAATAATTTAATCAAACGTGTACATATATGTATATTAAAAAAAAAAAAAAATGGAAATCTAGATAAAGAATCGTTTCATCTACTAAATATTATAACATATCTCAGTTTCGAATATGTTACGAGCATTTTGTCCATTTTCGCGCTTTCTATTTTCCCACGAATGTGTGAAAATCCGCAGTCGTACAATATTCGTGATCAAAGCCGTATTTTCAATTGCATCGACGGGTCACCAATGAAATTTAAGGATCGGCCGAATCGTTCTAACATTTCTATTATATTTGCAATTTACGCTACCCAAAATGTTCATTTGGCAATTGCTCGATGATGTGGAAAATCAATTGGATTTTGCCGCGGACAGAACCGATGATGTATCGATAATTGGACGAAAGAGTTGAGAGAGAAATTATCTATGATCACACAGTTTGCGTTTTGCTTTCGTATCTTCGTGATTTATTGCAGATAACATGTTTTAAACCAAAAAAAAAAAGAATCAACAAAATCGAAATGTAGAAAATTGTATTTTCCAAAGTTATGTTTATTAACAGTGTGACGTCAAGCGTATTTTATAAATATTATTTTATCTGCTTTTCGTTACGTTATCATCCTTTCATACTTTTGGCAAAAAATTATTACTATTTCGTTTTAATGTGATCAATTATGATCATAATCTATCTAGAGATTTTGGAGATACAGAAGTGCATACGATGTATGTAATACGTAAAAGTAAATAAAATAATAAAAATAGAATGCTTATTATAATATTTAGTAAATGATGCAAAGTTTCTTTTTAGTTTTTCAAAATTTTAATTTACACGAAAAATGAGCAGTTTGTTGTTATTAGACATTTATGGGACATTTTGATACTTCAAAATTCCAGAGAATACACATAATATAAAAGGAAATATTATGCTTTCTACAAGGTTTAATTTATAAAAACAATTCATCCATCGAGAGTCTACTTTTTTAATTACATTCTCAAAAATATGAATTTCCACAAAAATTCACGATCCAATAATCATTTAAATCCTTTTCACCTTTCCCAAAAATCTTTCGATAAATCTTGCATAATTTCATTGTTAAAACTTAAGAAAAAAAAATAAGTTTCTTTTCTTCGATATTTTAAAATTAAATGAAACAATATATCCAATCAAAAAGATCGTGAAGCGTAGGTACGTGATTGCGAAATATAATAGCACACGATGCAAGTACAGAAACACGAGAAGATAGAAAAAGTTTGCTCTCGATCAGATAGAAGTCTCATTGTATTGACACGTGGGACAATTTCTCATCGAGTTCGAGTGACGCCCGCGTCGTTAATCTTCACGATGTGTTCGTCTTGTGTGGCATATTATACGCCTGACAACTTAATTCGAACGACAGGGAACCCTTTAAACTCGTGCCTCTCTTATAAACATTCTACGGTCGTAGACCGATATCAACAAAACGGTTGTTCGTGTTCAAACACTTTGAACACTGAATAGACTTCGGAGGAAAGTTTCTATCACGGTGGAACAATACTGCTTATTGATTAAATTCCGATCGATAATTATTGGTCCCTGCAACGATAACTAACATCCTATTACCCCGTTATGGAAATTATTATCATTCCCAGAAATCAATAAGTCATGTGTTTGTATAATAATAATAACATACGATAATATTCAGAAGCGTATAAAAGAATAATCTATTAAATATTGCATACATTTTTTGTTACATCTATATTACAGTGATCTACGTATCACAAAGAGTATTTTGCATTAATTAATTTTTATTCATTTCAAAAAGAAATTAATAATTTCCAATAAAAACGGAAGTCCTGCTACGATTTTATGGTTCTAAAGAGATTATCTGATACAGGAGAATAGTGCAAGATCATTCGAATTCGAGTGTCACGTCTTCAAAGTTATTGCGAGAATCCTTTATTTTAACTTGCAGAACGGGGTAATTACATTCGAGGGGGTTTCAATTTGAGGGTTTAGAGGGTATCGAAATTTGCAATCAGCAAATGGCGAATTCCGGACACAAAGCGACAAAACCGTTAACACCGGCAAAGAAATTAGTTAGCGTGGCACACTAGAGCGAGATCACGTACGATCGACTCTTGTTTTAATTAGCAACTTTCACAGAAACGGTCGCAGTCACCATTCCGCGAAACGCTGCGGAATACCGAAAGGGTTTGGGGAAATCAAAGTCAGTTGATTAACTCTCTACCTCTGTCTCGACGAAATCAGTAATTAACCTTTCGGGGATATCTGTCGACACAAACGAGCCTCTCGTGTATCTATGTATGTACATGGCAATTAACGTTTATTTCCCTATACTTTGCTCACTCGTCGAACCATTCATGAAACTGCTCTTTTTGTAGTTGGTCCTCTTTATTTATTTACGTGCGAACTCAGAGCGAGAAATCGTGCTTTTGCACGACAACTATAATTGTACAATTATAGAGTCGAGCAAAATTGAACACTTCATCAAGAAGATTTCTGAATCATGTTTAATGGGTTGTTGTACACTTCAAAATGCTTTTAGACAGGCCAAACTATTTATTCAAGAGCCTGATTTGACCAGAAGCTGATCAGGATAATTGTTCAGTTTCAACTTACTTATTCATTCTAGATTGAAGCTATTCATTAAGAATTATTTCTCCAAGTATGAGCCAGATACTAATATTTTCGTGCAGGTATCAAACAAATATCAATATTTTCATATACATAAGTATTGATATAAATTTTCGATACTCCTTAGAAATGGAGTATCTAGAGAGTAAAATCGTAAAATAGTAACTGATCGTATCTCATCACTAATTATTAGTTGATCCGTTCAATCCGTAGAACTAAATTCCTAATTGGAGAAAGAAAGAAACACGTAAGACAGAATACAAGGTAAATCCGAGTAATTGAGCTGGAGAGAACTGTGAGAAAGGGTCAGTACGGTTGTCGAGTCCAATCATGGGTTTGGGGCATGGTTCGTCGAAAATCCGATTACCATAACTACCCGGCGTCAGACCATGAAAATCTCGCGTAACAAGGTTCATATCTTAGGCCAAAAGCATCTCGCAGGCTTTTCCTTGCTCGCACCACGTTGCTTGCAGCAGCGAGAGCTTTCAGCTTTAATTCCTCGGTTCTGTACGAGTTTCCGTGAACTCGGGAATTACTTTTCCTTGTTATTTTTTCACGGGATGTCTTACGTAAAATGTGAACGAACCACTGCCGTCGACAAAATATAATAATAGAAAGAGTTCGAGAAACGTTTATCCGGTGGTCGACCCAGTTTCCCTTACGATATTGAACCATTCGCACGAATACCTTTACGGATCGAGTCGGGATTAAACGCGAGCCCCTAAACGTTTTGTCGTCCAATATTCGAGTTCCCCGGGAAATCTCCAGCCATTGGTTCGGTTCAGCTACCAGAGATTGAAGAAACTGGTGAATTTATAAAATTACCGGCCGAGGACAGGATATTAACCCACTTAAGGACCGAGAAATAATTTATCCTCTTGATATAAATTCTTTTAAATTCTACGAAATTTCGTAAAACTGTAGAACTGTAGATTGGAATCCTTGGAACCCTTTTCTTTCATAATTCTGATATTTTTATGGACACATATAATTCAAAAAATGGAATCTAAACAGAAATTTGTTGCATTTACTAAACGATTATTTTTATACATGATTGTTTTATGTATTCTTGCGTCTTGTATTCTAGTATTTTCAAATTTCCCAAAAATGCATAAATTTTAAAACTGCTGATTTTTATGCATTTACATAAAGATGCGAGAATATATAAAATAAAATAGCTAAAGTATAATATTTAGTAGCCAATACAATTTTAAATCCAGATTCTATTTCTTGAATTATCTAAATCTAAAAAATATGAATTTGCATAAATATCCATGCTCTAATAATAACAACAATATATCAACTACATTAATAAATTTGCATGAATTGGTATTGCTGCCCTCTATTTATTTCATTCAAGTGTCCTCTGTATTCCCTTTCGAATCCCTGAGCTAACGGAGAACGGATAAATTATAAATAAAAATTCAATTCGAAAAAAAAAGAAACCTCTCGCACACTGAGGGTATGTGATACCTTGTGCACAATACAGTATACGGAATATTATCGTTGAATTCCAACGGGAAACATTTTCTAAACCAATATGTGTGTTACAGATAGTCAGACACGTATTATTGCCATTACAGATATGTATTATATTTTATGTGTGTTACAGATCAAAGAACGACGACGTAAAGAGCGAAAGGCCGCCGTGTACTTGTTTCAAGGTGCGCTTCCGGTCTGACCGCAACCATGCATTATCCACTGATGCTTCAAGCGTTCATCGTCGTTGTGCATATCGTGCCTGATGCTCGTCTCCATCGACAGAACGTCAGAGGTGAGTTTGAATGCTGCACACGATGATGTATCGCGGCGATAAAACAGGGATGACGAGCGAATTACGCGCGATATTACTCATTTCATCCGCGGGTGTGTTCTTATTTTATTTCGTTCTACTCAGCGGCAAATCCATGCGTATTTTGCATTTTCGTGCGTCAATCGTCGAATGTATAATAATACGTATATTATCTGGTTTAATCTCGCTTAATTGGGAATAATTATTGCAGTTTGTTCAATTTCAATTGTATGTAAAACATATGCGCAGGAATTGTAGTGTACACGCATGTATCTGGATCTAATGATTTAAATGATTCATATTTTTTGGAGACTACGAGGGGTCTCTATCCATCAAATTTCGAAGATGTTGGAAGTATAACACTTCACTAGCTATTCGACAATTATTGGCAACATGACTACGAATTTTCACACAACGTAGAATTTGAAGATGAGGAAATGCGCAAAGTATAGCAGATACTCGTTAAAATATTATTTATCGGTAAAATAATTCTCTACCTAGGTCCTATTTTTTAAAGTATGTTCGAAGAAGTATGAATTTACATGGATATTTGCAATTTAGTGAATTTTTTAAAAGTTGAGGAAGAATATTATTCTACAAAATTCTTAGGGAACGAGTTCATCGCATCGTATAACAATGCATGAAAAATTTCGATTTCGAAGGTTTCAATTAAAAGCAACGTGAATATTGTTTTTATTTATTGTGCCGGTGTCTTCATAGAATCAAGAATCCTCGATGAGACATCGAAATACACACCGCGTGTATTTATATCGGTGACCGAGCGTACAAAGATTACGATCGATTATATGACGTTCGATATGTTTATTGGCGCAATTAAAGAAAACAAACGGCGCCTCTAAAAACGTTTAGACATCTCGAGGAGCATAAATAAGACAATGATTAGCATTTCACGAGACTCTTAACGTGTATCAGCCGGATGGATCGCGCCGTCACATCTACTTTTCTCCCAGCATTGTAAGGTCCGTTTAATCTTTCTCATCGTCTTCGTCTCTTCGATCGTAACTTAACATTATTAGTATACTTAACAGAAGCGCCTCCGGCAAAGGCGAGACCTCGAGCAAAAGTGACTCGAGAAAGCGGACAGGAAGCTATCGAATCGGTCGTGCCTCCTCTCTTTCTCTTTCTCTTTTCCTTTCTTCTTCCTGTAATTGTTTGTTTATACACTTGTCTTGTTTTTCACTTGTTCGCGTCACGACACCGAACATCATTTTTATCTGCCGATAAAATTTACAGTTAGAGGAGAAGTCAATTCATCAATGATGCTCCAATTTTACCAGATCATGGGTAATTAGAAGAATCATACATGGAGATATCATGATGCGATTTATAATGATGCCTTAAAATTTGGTCATGATTAGATTTACACAGACTAACCAGATCAGATTGACCAGATCAGAATCAATTTGTCTTTGTTAGTGAGATTCTGAGTTCTATTCTAGGAATTAAAGAGTAATTTTTCTGACATCACGCGAAATTTTTGAATCCGAGGGTGGAAAATACATACATAAAGAAAGTTTAAGAAAGAAGTAACACGAAACAATATGAGAGATTCTGAGTTCTATTCTAGGAATTAAAGAGTAATTTTTCTGACATCACGCGAAATTTTTG
Organism: Lepidotrigona ventralis hoosana; assembly: GCA_002806875.1. Lineage (NCBI taxonomy): Eukaryota > Metazoa > Arthropoda > Insecta > Hymenoptera > Apidae > Lepidotrigona > Lepidotrigona ventralis. The sequence goes on from NIPQ01093065.1 coordinate 23,137, forward strand.
AATCCGAGGGTGGAAAATACATACATAAAGAAAGTTTAAGAAAGAAGTAACACGAAACAATATGACACACGTAATATAAATATTTATATAAAATATCGAAGTATTGCTCAATATCTTTTTTCCTTCGGAATTCCAAATTTTAGTTGTCTAACGTGAATGATTACAGTCACTTATAATCCAACGATACTACAAACACACGTAATATAAATATTTATATAAAATATCGAAGTATTGCTCAATATCTTTTTTCCTTCGGAATTCCAAATTTTAGTTGTCTAACGTGAATGATTACAGTCACTTATAATCCAACGATACTACAATTATTTGAGGATTAAACTTACTTTTGTCCACCACTGTGAATCTACCGCAACAAGCAGTTTATTCAAAACTATCCGATGATTTATGAACGAAACTATAAATCAGCAACTTCATACGACTGTCAAAATACGTTCGAAAAATCCTAAAATACAACCTACCACCACTGTGAATCTACCGCAACAAGCAGTTTATTCAAAACTATCCGATGATTTATGAACGAAACTATAAATCAGCAACTTCATACGACTGTCAAAATACGTTCGAAAAATCCTAAAATACAACCTGAGCTTGATCCAATTCATCACACGCTGCGAACTCGATTCGAGCAAGTTATTGTTCTATTGTTCGTGGGAATGATAACGTTTCGTACATTGCAATTGGTATCATATGATTGTCACGCTTTTGACGAGCGTGATAAGATCATCGATTCTACTGTGGTATATCCCTATAATAATCAGTCTGCGATTCTTTTGAATTTCGTTTGACCGAAAGCATATAAAATCAGTTACATACACATATAGGCGTATATTCTGTCTCAAAAGCTGCTGAACATTTTAATAATAATAAAACGCAAGTAATGTTCTGACAGAAAAAAATTTTAATTTTAATTTTATAAACTTTTTATTATTCTAAACTCAATTTATGGGTTACATTTATGTTCTTGAGTTTTTAGATTAAGTTGAATTTAAAATAACTTGTATCTTTTTGTTTCTGACACACGCGATTTGCTACTTGATCTTTAANCGCTCCATTGTAATTTTTTCTTTTACGAATCTCCTTTTAGCTCTCCAGCAGCGATGTTATTTTCTTGAGAAAGTTCCATTTATGATGAAAAATGAAGTTTCATTTTTAGTATCAGGCCCTCACCCCTTCTGGACCAACCATAGTGGGATTAAGAGTGTTCGTAAAAACATCAGAGAGCATTAAAACGTTATCAACTAACAAACCGGCTAAGCAACAAACTCCTCGCGAATTAGTTGCACGGCGTAAAATTATACTGTTTAATGTAAGAAGAGCTTCATTACGAAAGTCAGTTTCGAGAAACACGAGCGAAATATTTCTTATACGAGAATGATGCGATAATTATCCATAGCGAAATTTTCAACAAAATTATTTTGTAGTATAATCCTCTTTCATGGTTCCTCTTTCATTTCTTGCACATGCTTCTCTCATATCTTCCGAAAAAAATTTCATTTTTCTATTTTTTATTCTTTTAAGAAAAAATTGAGAATTTTTTACTTCACTACTGTTATCTATTACTATGTTTAATTCTTTGTGATTTATGCACCCTAGATCAAGGAAGAACATTGTCTTTACACTGTGCTAAAAATTTTCTATAAATTTCAGCACTTCGTACCTCTTCGCATAATTGTAAATGTCCTTCCATTAAAATAACAATAATACATTGATATTAACCTAACTTTACTATTTAAATTGAACAAACCATATTCTCTACATGCCCAAACCTTATCCTTAGAAGAGCAAGAATTAATTGGTCAATTTGACTCGCAAAAATTTGCTGCAGCTTTTTAAGATGCAACGACGAAATATAAATAACTCGAATGAAGTATTTCATACTCAAAGTGCTTCTTGCATCGGACGGTAGGATTCGAGCGTCAAAGTTCCAGGTGCTGGAACAATTGCTTAAGACGTGACGTTCGAGAATATGAATGAGTTATCCAAGAGTTATTCCCGCGCAGGCCCGGCTTGCAATCATGTCGCGATAGCTGTCTTAATGAAGCATCGGGTAACGTTGATGCAATTATTTATTTGAAATATTGCTCGGTACGAGCTCCGGGTGTCCGTAATCAATCACAGCCTCCCTCGGGTTGAATTCTGCCCTCGCGAGTTCTCCTTGCCACGCCACAATGCACGGCGAAACCGCCGCCGGTAAACACTCAATTAATATCTAACGTTGTTTCACGCGGGTCGCTGTCCCTTCGCGCAACATTCGCGCAAGATTTATCGCGCGTTGCGAATAAATTTCAAGGAAAAACCTTACGCCACGCCACGCAAGAACAGGCCTCTGCGACTGCTACGCGCTTTTCTTCTTTTATTTTCGTAATTTCAGTTACCTGCTCGAGACGATTTGAGAAGCTGAGTAATAATCTTTTGGGAAAGTTACATCAAGTATTCTCTGTGAATGGAATGTATTGTAGTTTTGAAACGATAGAAGATGGGGGAAAATTTTAGGACGAAAAAAAAGTTTAAAGTTGGTACTGTATAGACACGGTGGCTCACAAGAGTAAATACTTTCCTGATATTGCATAAAATAGTTGATTTCAGTATCCAAACAGAGATTAAGAAAATTGTCAGCATTTACAATGTAATATAGCAAGTATTGACAATTATATTAAATATTAAGATTGATATGTTATATGTGCAATATCTACATATATATTTTCAGATTAGTTTCAAGTTCAACCAATATAATCATGATAATAGAGTTGCATTACATTACCAATGAAGAGTTAAAATATTTAATTATAATACACATAGTAGAATATTTTTATATTTCTATAACAAATATTCTCAATGAATCTCAAAATTATAGCTTATTCCAGTTGAGCACCTTGAGTTCCAGTTGATTTTTACATTAAGATTCAATCTTCTGCGAAGGCGCGGAATATTACATGCAGGTTCAGTGCCGCGTATCAATCAGTGCTGCAATTTGATGCCTTAATCGAACATCGTCTGGCCACGTCACGATAGCGAGTAGCGTAATCTGCCACAGTGCGCAAGAGCACTTCTCTACGAAACCAAATTTACCGAAATCGTATTCATTTCAGGCATATATACCCTGGAGGAGCACGTTCACGGGCACGAGATAGTGATACCTCGAAAGGTGACCCACCGAGGAGAGCTTATCTCGCACAACGTGACCCACCACCATCACGAGGATGGGCCAATGGTACGCTATCGATTGTCGGTGGCCGGTAACGAGTACCATATCGAGCTGACGGCCGTGGACAACTTCATCGGGCCGGGGATGGTCGTCGAAAGACGGAAACGGGACGTACATGTGCGCAGCCGGCCAAAAAATCGCTCGAGCAAGTGCCATTATCGAGGTTTCATTCAGGGACATCGGAATTCCCAGGTTGCCTTGTCCGCCTGCGACGGTCTGGTGAGTTCTACACTTTTATCTTTCTCTCCTCTAATTCCTCTGGTTCTCCATGCTTCCACCTTATTTATCGTGTTTTGATCAGAATGATAAGTATACCTGTAGTCGGTCACGAAGGTTTGAAAGGGAGAAAGAGAGGGATTTTGGATATTTTATATGTTTTGACTAATTTGTTACTTAAAGATTTATTCTGACTGAAATGTAATAATAACAATAATGATAATAATATAGTTCAACTATAACTTAGCATATATTTGTATAGTAGGTTTCACAATTGTTTGTTCCTATTCATTTAGGATAACAAAAAAAAATGGTACGTATAGTAATTTTGCAACTATAAAACTGTAAAACTTCGACTGACTGTAATTTAAGTAATATTCAATTAAAACAATAAAGATGCTAACGTAATTTCGACGTTATCAATTGTCGGTGGATAGTGGTGCAAATTAAGTAGAATAGGACAACGAAGAATACGAGTACGTTTGTTGCGTCTGATTTATCGTACGGATGTTCCACTTGAATTTTCATATCGTAAGACGCAGACGCGTAGCTTTAAGTTTCATTGTTCAGTATCGAAAGCAAGTGAAACTTACTATACCACTATACGATTATGCTTTATCGTCGTTTATTAGTATTTAACTATTATTGTCTCTATCGCTGGAATATGAAATATTTACACAATTTTAATTACCGCNTGAAAATATATTTATAATTGAGGGAAATGAACGCGAGAAAGAATAATTATGCATTTGATTTCTGAATTTAGTGATATATGTACCTACATACAAGGTTCTCCATTATTTCAGAAAATGTTTCGAACGAGAGAAGAAAGTAACTTAACGTAATTACTCTGTCGATGGATGAATAAAGATATGCGAAGGTCGACTTCATTATTATGCGTCAATAAAGTATTGATAGTCCTTCAAAACATTGAAACTGCTTTTCTCTAGGTTTAAACTAAAGTAAATTGAGACGTAAAAAAAATTCAGCATCCTCGCCCGTGTCAACTACCGTGTCAAAAGCACGGAGATAACGCGAAATTTTTGAGAGAGTTCGCATCTAGAAAAAAGATGTTGCACATTAGCGAAACGGAAGTCAAGACGTAAAAAAAATTCAGCATCCTCGCCCGTGTCAACTACCGTGTCAAAAGCACGGAGATAACGCGAAATTTTTGAGAGAGTTCGCATCTAGAAAAAAGATGTTGCACATTAGCGAAACGGAAGTCACGGTTTCGACAGAGACAGAAACTATCGTGAACACGTTTGACAAGGAGGGGAAATCTCGTGCAAACGGTCTCGCCGTGGCACAGTTTGCACGTACATAGAGTAGTTGTATCGCGAGTCAAGTCAGGAACAAAGAGTCCGTGTAACACGATAGTGGGTTTCGTGTTTCAGGCGGGCATGCTGCGTGGCGATCACGGGGAGTTCTGGTTGGAACCAGTCGCTGTGTCCCCGGAAGAAGAACGAGTCCGGCTGGAGGTTCGGCTGGAAGACGCCGGCGCCGGGCTCTACCGGAACTCGGTGCTCGGCAGGCCGCATCTCGTGTTCCGTAGGTCCGTCGAGCAGCCGCAGCTCGAAATCGGCGCCACAGGCCGCGCCAGACGCCGACGAAAAAAGAAGAGAAAACTCGAGAGAAACTGCGGCACTCGCGGTGAGAATCCACCGACACTGTTTTCTCTTACTCTTTCGACGCTTTCGAGGCTTTCGTTACCCTGTTTCAGCCTCCTTCTTTCTCTCTTTCTTTCTTTCTTTCTTTGCCCTTCCGTTTCACTTACTTCGTCTTCTTTCGTCGACTCTCGATTTCTTTTTTCCCCCCGGAAAGGGTCGGGACGAGAGACGACTATTAGCCGCGCGCGTCTGTCTGACTCTTTTTTTCCCTGTTCTACTTGCCGGGTCCGTTCGATCGTACGCCGATAAAATTCTACTAGTTACTAGTCGCGTAGCTTGCTTTTAGAAGCATGTCGCTTTGGAACTTTGCAGCAGTATCTTTTNTTCCAATATTAATACGTGACAGGTTTCCGCAATGCTAATTAGGGGAAATGCTAATTAGGTAAAAGATCGAGGTATAATGTATCGTCTAGTGGCACAACTTACCAGCTAACTCGACAACTCGGATCTTTACTTTTTATTGAACTTTCGAAATCTTCAGTAAGTAATACACAATCTTCATAAGTATCACACGCAAAGTGAGATTTCTCGACATTACTAGTTCTTCAAGCATGCAATAGTTGGTTCTATATTTTAAGATTACATTCTTTCAAAAAGGTATGAATGAATGGATTCAACGACAAAGTAGTAAAGTTCTAAGAATAATATCAATGCCAAATTTAAATATTTTCGTTACATTAAAAATATTTTTCTCAACAAGAATATACATCATTAATTTCGTCTCAATGTTGCCTATTTTTAAGTATTACATTAAAAACGGTGATTTTTAAAAAAAAGAAGGTATTCTTGAATTTTGTATTAAAGAAAAGTAATATTGGAACTCGATATTCGAGCATTGATAATTTTTCTCTACACTCAAAATAGATACTAAAGAGAGACTAAAAGTCTAACTAGATACTAAAATAGATACTAAAAGATACTGATATCATTACATCACTTCAGTACACGAAGATATCTAAAAAAAAAAAAAAAAAAAAAAAGGGATGAACAAAAATNTTTAATCCGCTATAAATGAGACACACATTGAGTTGAGATATTCGTAACGTCTCGCGTCTTTTTTCGCCCGATGACATCAAAATCCGTAATAGAAGCAAATTGGCCGTGGCACGATGTGTCAGGCAGAAGGTTAGCTCCTCATACCGATCGTAAATCAGTATGAACAAATGCTAAAGCCACGCCTCGTTTTCTCTTGTTACGTGCATCCTGAACGCCATCGCTGTCATTGCCGGAGACGACACTTCCGCTAATTACAACGATACCAGCTATAAATGACGCATGCTCGGTACACAAAAGAAAGAGGCCCCGGGTGTCGAACACGGCGACGATAAATTTCTTAATTAATAGGTAACGGACCAATCAACGAGGAAATAATGAAGAGAAGAGAGGGCACGGAGAAGAAAGGAATGGGTAGCAAATGGGAAGCGAATGGACAGCGAATGGGTAGTGGCACTTACAGCGAGAACAGACCAGCACCTTCCTTTTTCTTCACCACCTTCGCATTCCTGTTCTTATTCTCATTCCCCTCGTTCTCGTTCCCCTCCTATTAACTTCGTATGGCGGCTGCTCGTTCGCCAGCGGCGCATATTACAAATATTTATGCCGTCTACGGCTAGAGATGGAATCGAATACCTCGCAAGTAGCTTCGAACCTTTTGATAAACATTTCAACGAGCTCGATATTCGAACGGTTCGATGTCCGAATAACTTGAAACTCGAACGAGAAAAACGAAGAACGCGGTAATTCTTTCCTTCAACTTGGCGACTAGGACCGAGCTTCCTGGTAAAATCTGTACGACAGCTGTTTAAATTTTAAATATACAAACTTGCTTTATTATTATTCATACAATCTCCAAGCCTTTAAGATTATTTTATATAAAAAAGCATTCGACCTTACATCATTGCAAATTTGCAACATTCTGTGTCTCAACATTCTAAGTCTGCAATTTAAAAAGATTTATGCATTTAAATCGTAGGTCGAAACTTTTTGTACTTCCAGAATGAATCAATTCAATTTACATTATTTTTTACAGGGTGACGTAACTCGGAACATATTCCAGAACAGATTCAAAGTTCGAGAGTCTATTGCATACTTGAATTCACGCGGCATGGTTTCGAATACTTCCGGAAATAGAAACAATACTTCCTGTTAGACTCGAATATTGATAGAGATGGGATCGAGTATCTGACAAGTTCGAACATTTTAAATACGTATACGGCAGACAAAACATGTTTACATCTTTTTATAATAGATTTTCAATTCTTCCTCGACATTTAAACATTTGAAAAAGAGAAACATGTTTCTTCATTATATTGGCACGAATCAGTACGTTTACAAAATTTATAAACACTCGGTATAAAATGAATACATGTATTCTTGCGTAATTATTCGTGTAAAATGTAAAGTACGACTCACTCTGTAGAATTCTGATTCCCAAGAAGTTTCGAATTTTACAAGTACGTTTTCCAAACTTGTAGGTATTCATTCTAGACTTCGGAAACATCTGAGTACATTCTGAAAACGAATGAGTTTAATAATGTTTCGAAATCTATGGGACGAAACTTAGCAATTTTAATTGAACTCGCACTATATTCGACTTGATCCCATCCCTAGCCTACATATATAACATAATTGAACGTGTTTCGATAGGGAACGTGGGCGTTCCAGCGACACGGTGTGTTCGTCGTTTTGCCGGCATCGAACGTCTTTGATCGCGGGAAAAAATTAGAATTCTATATTTATGAGCTTGTCGCGGAACGTTTCGATAAAATCTCCGCCAATGATCCGTCTTCGTTCGCCTACTAATTATCTCGAAATTGGATGTATTAATATACAACTTGAGGGGTGAGAGACTGAGGAGAATGACTTATCGCGCGACGAGTCGCCGCAGTCGACTTAACGATCGAATAAATGAATCGAATGGTATTCGAAGTCTGTAAGTGGTTAGTCTCAACGTTACAATTAATCAATTAGATAAGTTTGAGAATTTTTTTGAAGTTAGTGGGACTAATTGCTAGTTAAATAGGAGACGAAAAAAAATATTCCGATATGTGATTGAATTTTTTCAAGTAGAACTCATGATAATCGAAATTTTCATGCCTAATTGAATGAACTGTTCAAGCTGGTTCAATCCACTTGTTTAATCTTGAATCAGTGAACTCCTATCGCATGAGTTCCAATTATTTAAACTGTCCCTCGACAAGTTTACGTAATCGAATTTTGCTTGAAAGTTCTTGAAGATTTTAGTCTTCAGTATATTAAAAATTTTTCATTGATCTTGAGTTTTGAAGATTTTGATGGATGACAGATATTGAAAGCTTAGTGAGTATATACAATACAAGCATAGTATCTGTAACAATAATGTAACAAAACGTATTATTACAACATGTTAAAGAAAATCATACGTTATACACACATGTGACTACATGTCTTATTGCAGTTCAATATAATTAACACGATTGAAGAAATGAACCCTAATCAGAAGTTTGTTTCTGTTATTAAGCATTATAAAAAGTACTGTATTTACATTCTCGCATGTGCTACGCGTTCTCTGCATTTTTGTATCATTAAGTTTCTATCATAAATTGCATCATCATTTAATTATTCGTTTACGTAATGAATATGAAAATGAAGGAAAAAGACTTATACATGTATCAAATACTCATCAAGTTTTCAATATCTGTTACCGAACTTCAAGGCCTTCCCAAGACAAATCAAGATTATTAAGATTCAAGACCAATCAAGACCTCGAAGGCAAATCAAGATTAATCAAGACTTTCCAGAGTAATTAAAGCTTCCAAGACCGGAAGCCAATCGAGACCCTTGAGACTCGAGGCTAATCACGATTTTCGACACTCTCAAAGCACCAAATCACGGTTCTAATATTTCTCCACATGTTCTCCATACAACACACGTGTGTTATAAAAGCGATACGGAAAATGCTTCCTAACACATCGCTGGATATACTAACTTTAAATTTACATTTCTTCCTCCACCCCCGTCCCTTATCGCTGAGTTGAACAATGAACTCCTCCACGGTTCGTCGGTACACGTGGAAACTTTGATTGCCCGATTTCAAATTAACTATGCGAACAGACGTGCACAGGATACACCTGTAGGTATCGCGGCGGTTACGACCAACACGAGGCGGTTTAAATTCGCGTGTACCGAAATCGGGGGTAGTCGAACGCCCGGGCAAAGTGTCCAAGGGAGCGCGATTAATTCGGCTAATTTGGTCACGAATTTCCAAAGTGGTGATCCGTAGCCGGCGCATGTTTGCCGCGATTCCCGCGCGCAACCTATTAACCGAGTGACGAGACCGCGTTTCACCGGATTAAACGATCTCGCGGCGAAGCCGATACGACCGGTAAGATCCGCGCTGGCTGATAGATCCACGCGGCAGCGGCGGTCGACGGCTGGATAATCCGATTCGCCGCAAACTTGTAATTAAGCACAATGAATATCCATTTCGGCAAGCCGGCCCGATCTATCGGCGAGGCACGGGTGAAATCTTAATTGCACGCCTCTGCGATCGAGCAATCTGCATAAATTAAGAGACCGTCTTACGTGATCCACCGTGGTATGTAACTTACATCTTTTTCGAGATAGAGCGTGCGGGGCCTAGACTAGCAGACATAGCGGTAATTTCGAACGTTGAGTTACCGAGGAAGATCGATGGGCTTGCGTGAAAATTAAACATCCGTTTCGCATCGTTTCGTTCTACATCCGTCGGCGCGGATTTTCCCGCGCTCTCTACTGAACGAATTTGTATTTTAACCCTCTTGGTTCCTTGCGAGGAACTTCTATGCATTCATTCCGAATTAAATGTTTGTTTCGTATTTCACTTTCTTATGTCTTTATGTATCATATAAATAAATTAATCAAACTATATTGTTTTTTAGTAAAAATATTCGTAGAAATAAACAATTACACAAATCTTCTTAACAAAAATCACAGAGTGGGACTTCAGCAAGATAACTAACTAATCCGATAAGATTATAAATTGATCAGACAAATATCTTTTCTTGGAAGTTAATATTTCCATACGTATTGCTGTTACTTCAATAAAACAACATAAAATTTACTCCCAGTATTCATGTTCATGTGTATACTACCGGGTTAACGAGGGACACACGTACGCATGTATCCCTTTTATCGCAAAGATTCAGCGACAATTTCACGACGGAGTAGGTTTTCTCGCGAATCGACACCTTGCAGAGATGGCAACATTGACCCGAGTATATTGAATTTGACGCGACGCAGCGCATCAGGTAGCCAAAATCGGACGAACGATCGATCGATCGTGACCCGACGATTAATCACCCCGCTCGGCGCTCATCGACGATCAACGCCGAGATGATGGAATTCCTTTTCGCGAAAATCAAACGGGGGAACGTGTAAAACGGGAGTTCCATCGAGCCGGATCGGAATTTCGGGATTCTAATCAAAGGCATTGGGGGTTGTGTTGCACAGAGCCGAGGCGGCTGACGGAAACGCGGCTCGAGTGGCAAACGCAGCCGGGGCTGGTGCAGGTTCAAGGACGGGGCCGAAGAAAACACCATCAGGCGAAACGATGGCAACGCTCCAAGAGATCGATCAGCCGGCCGCGTCACGTCGAGGCGCTCGTTGTCGCTGACACGACGATGATGGCTTTTCATCAGGACGGCGACGTCGAGACGTATCTGCTGACCATCATGAACATGGTGTCGTCCCTTTACCTCGATCCCACCATAGGGAATTTCATTAACGTCGTCGTGGTCAGGATTATCCTTGTCGAGGAGGACGACGCGGAAGTACGTGCGAATTACACCGGTGATGTGCGTTGCGTTCAACAACTGGATGGGCACGGCGTTGTTTCACGACAACCGTTGTTTTGTCCAGTTTATTATTTAATAACCAGATAGATCGTAGCACTTGGTGAAATTAATTTACTTTTTGTCCTGAAAAGGAGGCGACTGTAATTGATGAAATAAGAATGTTGGTCGATTGTAACTAGATTGTGGATTTTTGTGCATTTGAAACAATATACTAAAGTATACTAAATATCATACAATAAGGTGGAGTGATATTTACTACAATATTTGCTACAAAATTTCTTTTCTTCTTATATAAATTATGTATAAAAATCCGCAGTCTAACGAACCATAAATATTATCCCAATATTGTATTAACTTTTTGAGTGTTCACTATCAAATGTCAAGACGAGGATATAACAAATTAAGAATTTATTTATTTAACATATTGTTGAATATAAATTTTGATCCTCCAAGTGTATGATACTCCAGTGCGAATTAAACACTCAAAGGATTAATACTTTCAAATGGTAGAACTTGAAAGTTGAATTTCGTTTATTTGAACCAAGTCAACTCCCGATTAAACCTGAACTCTTGTAATGTATGATGACACGGAAGATCACCGATGTAAAAAAGGATCAGTAATGTTCAATCATACAATTTATCGTTCAACAAGCTCATATAAACGGAGTTTTAACTGTGATCTTTGTTCGACCAATATTTACTGACTACACTCGTCCTCTCGGAACGACTTAACACAGTGTTCCCGTGTTCGAACCGATTCGACAACACACGTGTCAATCATCCATAAAACATTGGATCGTCCGGCGTGGAAAAAGTTTGAATCGTCGCGCGATGTCGAACATTTGTGAGCTCGGGCCGGCACGCTCGTAAAACCGTAGACAGAGAACGATGGGGGAAACGTATACGAACGGGGGAGAAAATGCATAGGCATTTCTATTCAGCTGGTCGCGAAACGGCCGGACTAACGTCCGTTTTCCAGGAGGGACTGGACATCACGGTGAACGCGGACAGGACGCTGTACAATTTCTGCAAATGGCAACAGAAACTGAATCCCGCGGACGACTCGCATCCGAATCATCACGACGTGGCGATTCTGGTGACGAGGGAGGACATCTGCTCGAGGGCGAACACGCCGTGTAGTACTTTGGGAGTGGCCCACGTAGCCGGCATGTGCCAGCCGGACCGCAGCTGCAGTGTCAACGAGGACAATGGGATCACGCTCGCGCACACTATCACCCACGAATTGGGACACAAGTGAGTGGAAACGTTCGATCGATTTTTAACTCTTTCGTTACTGAATTCATTACTGCGCCGGGAGTATCTGAATTTTTTTCCTTTTCTTCTCTTTTTCTTTTTTTTTTTTTTTTTTTTTATTTTTTTTGNTTTCTTTCTTCTCCTTTTAGAATCTTTCTTTATGGTTACTTTGTAGGATACGGAATCATGATCCGTTACTGGCAGACATGCTTTATTGAATTGTTAAATTTGAGGGGAAAAGAAATAGAATTATTTATCATTCTTGAATGATATGTAGTTATAAATATACTTTCTTTTAATTACCACAATTTAAAACATTGACAATTTTTCATTGTTGTTTGTTCAGTCTTCATTGCATATAACGTTACTTTATTTTGGCAGAAACGTGAACTTCTGATATTTATACTTTACCTATAATTTACCCTTTAATCCGGTTATTCTTTACGTAGTCTTATAATAAAGTAGTTTATAAATAATCAAGTGAAGTAAAATAAAATAAAAGGAAGAAATAGGCAACGATTTCGTTGGCCGAATGTCGTCGGCAAACTTGTCCCTAAATTTCCTCTGAAAGAAAAAGTAACGACTCGCAGAAGTGAATTATCTTCGTGAGACTCGAGTATTATCCCTCTTATAATCCAGAGAAATTTATCGCTCATTTTTTATTAGGTCCTTAGAAGCACACTTAGGGTGGCCAAGCTTCTTTGCCTCGCAGCAATTACCCCAAACATATTTTATATTCTCGAGGTGGCCAAGTATCCTCGATTTGGCTAACTTTCTACCAGCCGGTAGAGTAAATTTTAATATTATATTTGAATTGATATCGTGAATGGTTTTTTTGTCTTTTCTGTCCCATGATACTAACTTTAACTAAACGCGAAAAAGTGGAATCGTAACGAAGTTTAATTTTAATCTGAATTTCTCTGAAACTGCGGAAATTTGAAAGTATCTCCAAAACTACTCAGCTGGTTACCGTCTGTAACTTTAAAAATATTCAAATATACACTTCTACCATTTTTGCTACCACTTCAGATTAAATTTCCATACCGTAGGATTAAACTTCGTTTCTAATAGAAAATTTGCCATTAAATTTCTTCTATCAAAACGTCCTCTATCAAAACCTATTTCTGATTGCATAGTTCTCAAAAAAAAATAAAATTGCTCTACTTGTATAAAACTGTGATGAAACTCGAGTTTAATGATTATGATAAAATTTGAAATCAGTCAAAAAATATATATAGGATTTAACATAAATATATATTTAATAAAAGTATGTGGCATCTTAAGCATATAACAAAATTTAAGCAAGATAAATAGCTTGTGACTATTCAAATACTTCCATGGCCTCTAGAAATTTATACATTATACATTTTCAGAGTGATTAAAAATTATATCAACATAATCCTGATAGTTGGATATTGCGTGCGATATTACTAATAAAATTTCCAAATATTTTGTACAACATGTGTTCGCAAAATACGAATACTTTAAATAGTATTGTTCGAAACACAAGTCGATTTTACGTATAAAAAGAAACCGTAAATTAAAAATCGTAATGAACAAAAGATAATTGATCGTACAAATGCGTAGCTCGTTCAATCGAAAATTCTAGCGATTAATCGCTAATTCGCGATTTGCTTTCATCGATATAATAACCGATAACGATAATCTGGTTATCGCGTTTGCCGCGTATTTAGCTGAAACCGTATCGCGGACAAGCACGTGTGAACTCGGGCTTTGTTACGGAATCTCTCCGCGTGTTTCGATTTCGAGGTGATTCACGACCGTGACACGATTTCGACTCCAGCTTTGGCATGTACCACGATACGGAAAAAATCGGCTGCAGCAAACGGGACGGCGACACCCTGCACGTGATGACGCCGACTTTCGAGGTGGACACCATTGGCGTCGCCTGGTCCAGATGCTCCAGAAGAGACATCACCAACTTCTTGGAGTAAGAAATCTTTCGAATCTCTTTCCAAGACGTTTCCTTACATTGTTTCAGTCGTTTCGTGCGAAACATTCGAAGATGGGAATTGAATTATTAGGTTCTTGCAGCTGAAATGAGTACTCTGCTGTTCTCCTTGGATCTATGTGATAAATGGATATTATATTGTTAAGATACATGTAGTTTTTAAATATTTTTAAATATTTTACTATACGAAATGAATTCACGACTTTTTGTACATTACAAGTAAACTATCTAAGAAGACGCAAGATCTGAGCAGATTAGCAGGGTTTGATATAAGTTTCAACGTTTACAGCTTTCTTGAAGATAATATTAATCATTTTGTCCATTCGTATTTGTACGTATTTGTACTCTCCAGTCTAAATTTTTCACATGAATGATAGATTCTCTTCGTGTTGTTATTAAGCTTTAAGCTGCAAATCTATGTCTATTATTTGACAATTGTTTTGTCATTAGATTTTGAATTTTACGCATTTATAAAATCCGTAATACATCGTATACATTGTCAACCGTGAGTTAAAAGCTCCAAGGGAAATAATTCTTTTTCCGTAGTCAAGGGAAAGGCGAGTGTTTGGAAGATGAACCGGCAGACAATGATTACTCGTATCCAGACTTACCACCTGGCGCAATGTATAACGCGGAACACCAATGCAGACTTCAATTCGGTGTTAGGGAAGCTTCCGTTTGCTCCCCGTTGCAGGAGGTGATGAACAAAAGTAAATCGAATTTTTTGGGCAACTTTAGAAGAGGTGAATAGAGATCGGTGATTTTGTTGTTCGCAGATCTGCTCGAAATTATGGTGCATCGTTGATGGCACTTGCACAACCATGCTTCATCCGGCTGCCCCGGGGACACACTGTGGCAAACATATGGTACGAACAGTAGATATATAGTAGTCATACAATTATGGTTCCCAACGAACGTTTTGATTACACCGATATTACGGTCTAATTACCTACAAATGTATGAAAATTAATGATGATAATCATTCTGAACGCCTTTGTGTATATATATATATATATAGATATATCTGTTCGAATTAATCTTCCACGTACTACGTACTATGTATGTATATTATTCTGTTTCTGGACTCGTCTTTGATAATATTTTCAAATTTTATCGCAGTGGTGTCAGAACCAGGAATGCGTGCCGATCGTGGACAGACCTCGTCAGATCGACGGTGGATGGGGCGAGTGGGGCTCTTGGAGCGAGTGCTCGAGAACCTGTGGTGCAGGTATCTCGATTGTCGAGCGGAAATGCGATCACCCGGAGCCAGCTCACGGCGGGAAGTTCTGCATCGGTGAAAGACGCCGATATAAAATTTGCAACACCGATCCGTGTCCGGAGGAAACGGCCAGTTTCAGAGCAGTCCAGTGCAGCAATTACGACGGCAAAGAATACAAAGGGAAGAATTACACCTGGCTGCCGTATTTCGATCAAAGTGAGCCATCAAATTTTTGGACTTTTTCTCGTTTTATTTGCAAAGATGCAAATAAAATATAAATATTTTAAAAGATAGAATCTAATATATACATATGTTATATTATGTATATGTAATTCTAAGAATATAATATATTCTTACAAATTTTATGATGAGAATAATCTTAAATTTTTAATTTTTTTTTTTTTTTTTTAGAAAAACAATTTGATAATTNAGATTCTTAACTGATATCATTGGAGATTGAGAAACGTAATAACTTTCTAAACGGATTATTATATCCATTCAACAATCTTGGAACAAATATCATCTTTGTATCAAAATTGAAAAAATGAAATAATATTTTGTACAATAAACAATTTGTAAAATATTAAGATATTTCGAACAATTGTGTTCGAAAATACACGTTTGCAATTTATTTTCTACGATGAATGCTGAATATTAAAAATAAAAATGTTCTTTTAGAACGATAATACTTAGTTGGCTAATTTATTTAGTTATAAAATATTATAGTCATCTATAACCTAAAATATTTGAGAAATCATTTTTAAAATTATTTTTTACCAAGTAATCTACATTCAATCGATATTCCATTGAACTTTAATCCGTAGAATATTAATGAATATCGTCCTTAATTGAAGCGGAGCCCTGCGAGCTATATTGCACCGACACAGAGGAGAGCGTGATCGTTCCATGGGGTGAAGCCGCTCTCGATGGCACACCATGTAACGTTGGCACCAGAGATATGTGCATCGCTGGAATCTGTCGAGTCAGTCTTCTTTCTCTCAAATTTTCAACTTACTTTTTCTTTTAAACAAATTTAATCTATTTTTTTATCAATTTAATCTCATTTTAATTCAACCGAATCAAATAAATTTCAATTTATCCGTGTGCTTCTTATGTATTTTTTCCATTACAATTAATGCCGTAGAAAGTTGGCTGCGATTGGACGGTCGATTCGGATGCCACGGAAGATCGTTGCGGAGTCTGCCATGGCGATGGGACTCAATGCGAAACGACAGGCGGAGTTTACGATAAAAATGACGGTCCAGGATATAAGGAAGTGGTCGTTGTTCCCAATGGATCGAGAAACATAAAAATCGAGGAGATTGGAAACAGCAAGAATTATATTGGGATAGGCGTGCCAAATTCTGACAAATATTTCCTTAACGGAAAACGGTAAGTAATAAATAAAGATCTAGTATCCTTTATTGATATATTAACCCTTTGCAGATTAATATTTTCTCGTTCCTTGTCGATTCTCGACAAAATTATACACTGAAGACTTAAATATTAAGTAAAACAAGAAATAAAGTATTTGTTGTTCTATGAAAATTTAATTGGATATTATTGAATACAGTGCATATTAGAATATAATTTTAATTTATTATTAAAAATTAAGATATTTTTTCAATATCCATGATATTTTTCAACGTTGCCATCATAATAGCGGCATTCGATCTGAAGCGAAATAGCCAGCAAAGGATTAATATCTAGTTGGAAGAAAAACATTCAAAATAACATACATCTTTATATTGAAGTGATTAATGTTAAGACATGATCTAAATCTATTACTTTCATTTCAATTGAACAGGCAGATCACTTTGGCAGGAGAATACCAAGTTGCCGGAACTCCAGCTCTGTATGAACGTGATCGTGATAAAGAGAAGGTCAGAATTCCTGGACCTATCAAAGAAGACATCGCAGTCTATGTACGTATTAACTTTAATCACTAGACTGAAGACTTTTATATTTAAATTCATATTAACTATAATTACAAAAATAGAAGCTCATGTTATAGTAACATGTACCAAATGTTATAGAAACTATATTTTGGATGTTTTTTATATTTTTTCATTGATACATTATATACATCATATACATTGCATCTTTGTATTTTCATTTATTATATATATATTTTTATATACATTATGTTTTTCATGTTATATACATTTTGTGCGATTTTTTACTTTCAAATTTCCCATGAATGCATAAAAATTCACAATCATACTATTAATCGCACTTATGTGATAATTTTTCAATTTTTCTCCTTATCGAATTATCATACCTACCTATCTGAATTTATTAATTTGCTTTTCATTGATTTTCCACATCCACATATCCGCTACGATTTCTTTAGCTGCTTTCTTCTCATTCTCAATAATGTTGTCCCATCACTTCAGTTGATTTCCAGAGGACACTATCGGAATTTCGGACTGCGATACGAGTACACAGTGCCGAAGAAGGAACCTGATCGAGCACCGGAATACTCGTGGGTACTTTCCGACTGGTCACTGTGCACGGCCACTTGTGGTGGTGGCACGCAAACCTCGAAAGCACTCTGCAACGAAAAGAAGAGCGGGGTCGTCGAGGACCACTTTTGCGAAAGCATCGAAAGACCGGAATCGATTTTGCGGGAATGCAATCTGAATCCGTGTCCAGCCAGGTAAAATCTAGCCTCGACGAGATAGTGAAAAAATCGGATTAAAGTTTCCCGGTGGTAATCATAATGAGTACATTGAATTACAGGCAAATCTTATTTATCGTTCAATTCGACATTTCGATCGCTTGAACGTCAGAACGAGTGCCACTTGACTCGATGATCTTCAGATATTTTACTTTCTTTATTGTGATTCAATATATTCGAAATTTTCTATTTCACCAAAGAAAAGTCGAAGAAGAGAATGTTATTCTTGTTGAATTAAATTACTCACCGTTTTCTGTAATATGTGCTTGACTGATGCCGACAAATTCGAATAATAATTAAATATCGATTTATTTCGTCAAAATTAGATGGTGGATCGGTCCATGGCAAATGTGTCCGGTAACATGCGGAGAAGGTGCTCTTCGGAAACGATCGGTAATGTGCGTCTCTTCGGGAGTAGGTCCTGATAGATCGGATTTGGCTCTGCCCGATCGAGACTGCAATCGCGACGTGAGACCCGAAGAAGTCAGTCCATGTCCAAATTTACCACCTTGTACCTCCACCGAGCCACCATTGATCGTCTACGCAGACAACAAAGACGCCTCTTTCTACAACGTAAGCTCGAACGATCAGAGTGGAATCACGATCGTTGATGGTCTTACTACCGAGGAGCCGGAGATCCTCGAATTCGATAATGTGGTTGATGAAAATCCTGATAATTCGATGTACAATACTAAGTCAAAGTGGATCGTTTCAAAATGGAGTCACTGCACGAATGGGAAGAGAAGTAGAAAAGTGACCTGCTCGATGCAAGGAGACTGTAATCCAGAGACCAAGCCGGCCACCATCGAACTTTGCCAAGGTGGCAGATGGGTCACTGGTAAGTTATCTATTGCGCTAATATAAAATACAATATTAATATAAATATAATATTAAAAATTCTTTCATATCCTTAGTATTAAAAAATAGGCTTTGATAGTATAAGTTAATCAAAAAGAATTACAAACGAAATACGTTAATCGGTCGAAGCAAAGAAAGTGGAATTTTAATTATTTTGCTACTACTAATTTTTTTTGAAGTCTAGTCTGTTACCAGAAATGCCACAAATGACGATCAATATTTATATCAATGTTTATATATATATAAACCTTGATTTTTATGGATATGCCTACAGGAAGATGGGGATCTTGCAACGCGAGCTGTCTTATGAGAGTCGGCGTTAAACGCAGAGAAGTCGAGTGTCGTGATCGTATAACAGAATTGCTGTCTGACGATTGCAACCCTGAGAGAAGACCAATCGATACAAGACGTTGTTATCATAGGCGGCAGTGCGCGAACGATAAATCCGGTAATTGTATACGCAACGGTATATGAATCCTAAACATATGCATGGAAGCCTCGTTATTTCCTTTCTTCATTCTTTTTCTTAATGTTCACATAGAAAGCAACAATTTTCATGGACCATTAACCACAAGTGCATATGTTCTATATTCTTTCATGATATTTTCTAGTTTCTTTTATGATATACATCATAGTTATGTATGTACATATGTGAGGAAAAATGCATAATTTTATTTGACAATTTGCATGATATAGCTTCATAGTAATTTTTACATTTTAATATAGATGCATGCATTCTTTTTTACTGCTAGTCATATGATGAAATTAACAAAATTAACATATAATCTATTAATTAATTATAATTAGATTTGCTTATATATTTCAATCAATATATATTAAGATAAAACAAATGTCAACATTAGATAAATATATATATATATATATATATATATATATATATATATATATTATATAATAAATGTTTGTTTCAGAATGTAAGGATACTATCATACCGGCCTCAATGTGCGGATCATATAGACGCATATGCGACGTGTCATTGATCGTGCAGGATAAATGTTGTGCCACGTGTTTCAAAAAACGAAGACATAATCGTCATAATAGAAGACAGATTCTTAATCATTGACAAGTCGGAATACAATAGCTGAGTTGATTAATCTCCGCTTCTTTGTCCTGAGAATATTTTTAGATCCACCCTAAAACAGAATCCGTCCTACATTTGTACTTGTTGGAAAACTACGCAAACATTCCTACACGGCTAAATAAATACGGCAAAATATTTTAATAAAATTAAATTAAATACGATGGAAAGGTGATGAAAATTCGAAGCGCACTTAACATTCCGATATGTTATGGATATAAATGACATTGCGGTGTTGTACTTGAAATTCTGAATGTTTCATAAATTTTAATTTCTATCGTGAAGTGTCTGAGTAAGGAAATTAATAATATTGTAGATAAATCATTCGTAACTCTTCTAGTTCTAGCAATATAACGGTGCAAATATAAAAGTTAATAAAATTTGCAAGATGTACAAATGTATGTAAAATATGAAAATATATCGAGATTTTGTGTATATATATATATATATATATATATATATATATATATATATATATATATATATAATATAAAAAAAATCTCGATATATTTTTAAATTACATATAACGTTACATATAACGTTACGAATCTCATTTTATTATCCTACACATTAATATCCTATAATTACTTCAATAGCATAAATTTGTATTAAAATAAATAAACTATATTCTTTACTTCGTCAGATTAAAATTGTTTTTCAAATAAAATATAACAAAACTTTTTCTCACTAAAATGTAAATTTTTCATATTTTATTATTGTTTTATTATTATTTACATGCATTTTGTTAGCAAATTGATACACTTTATATTTTTATGCTACTAAACTACTACTTTTGTACAATTATACATATATAAACATATATATGTAAGACTGCAATTGTTCGTGTAACACATTTACACAAAGAACATAGAATAACAAATAAAACCAATTTCCAAACCAATGAATCAAAATAAAATATTTTTAAATAAATGATACTTTAAAATTATTTAATATTCAGATTTTTATACTGCAAACATAATATACTTAATATTGATTACAAAATAATTTACTTAATTTTATATTTATTTCATAATGTACATTCTACTATACAATCAGCTTATAATTTATGATTGTAACTATAAAATTTTTAAAATGTACGGTTATTCCATTTGTTTAAATTACATGAAACATATAATGGATATGCCATAGATCCAACCCAAAAGACCATTCCAAGTACAATTTTTTCCTGCAATAGAAAAAATATTTTAAAAATTATATTTAGATAGTCTCTAATCTTAAGATATTACCATAATAATAATATTACATATATGTAAAATATATTCAGTCCTATATTAATATAAATGCTTAGATATTTAACATTAATCCCTAAGTTAATTATTACACTTCTTATATTTTATTTTAATAAGAAATTATATATAACTAAATGCAAGACCAAATCATATAATGAAATACAAGACTGAATCAATTCATTGCATTTGAAATGTGTTTTTTTTCATACATTTTGTCCTTTTGAAAGAAATGACTTAAATAAAAATAGACTAATAAATATTTGTACATATTTCGTAATAATTCATATATTTATTTTATTTAGATGATCCAAATGAATCATAATATTTGAAACATTAAATGTTCTCAACATTAACTAACCTATTATATTACATAACCTTACTAAACCACTGACATAAATGATCACAAACTCTAAGTGTAATGTTACTTTTTACAATAAATAAATTCTTTATAAATTCGAAATAATATACCATATTATTTAATTGCTATCATTATCGTATTTCATATAAGTGCGTTTGATAAAAACAATACTTATAATAGTACTTACAGCCAGAGGTATTCTAACCCTTGGTGGTGTACCAAGAATAGTTCTACGTTGATTTTGACATATATTTAATAATCTTGGTGCTCTTCTAACTGTACTTTGAATTGCGTACATGATTTTTCTTGTGAAAAGATCTAATTCTTAGAAGAAATTTTCTTTAAGATCTTTTATATAATGTCACAGACTAGGAATACCAACATAGAGAAAGATGTCTTGGAAATTTTATAGATGAACTATGAATTATAAGCACAATTCAACATTAAATATTAATATTATTGTATAATATTGTATAATATTAGGGAACGGAACAGTTTATAAATAAATTTGTATTATAAACTAATAAAATAATTTCCAAATCATAAAAGAAAAACATTATATGTATTTTCTATATTTTGCAGGGATTTTCAAACTATTATGTTTCCCCTGTTACAATCTACTATTCTATTCTGAATGAATTTTCTGGTAAAATTGAAATGTCACCTTCAAACCAAGATATATGTTCAGAAATTATTTTTCTAAATAAAATTTTAAATAATTGTCTTCATTTGCAATATTTCAATAAATATCTATTTTTTATTATTTGTAAATTTATATTTTTATTGAGATAATACAGTTTCTTTTCTAGTTCTAGATTCAGATTATATAGAAGTATAAAAATTATATTTGGATTTAGTGTCTATTAAATAGAAAAAGAACTCTGTAACACATTCTTTTTCTTGTTGGCCTTCTCGATTAGATGGAACATTAAATTTACACCATAATGGAATTACTAAAATTATATAAGATAGTAAATGAAAAAAAATGCACAATACATTTATATTTTATACAGGAATTATGTGTACAAATTCTACAAATTATCATTCAACACAAAGCACACATATACTCATACATGCACATATGAGTTTGAAACTCAGTATTAAAAAATTGTTTTGTCTTGTATAATAAACAATTAATCCCCAAGTTTGATCTTCAATACGTATTCATTTCTTAAATCTCTTTAAACAAGATTGGCTTTGCGTCTAAATAAATAAAAATTCACAACATTCACATGAAATTAACAACAAAATTGTGATATGTTGAATAACGTTAATATCACTTGCAATCAATGTTAAAAATTGCAAAAAAGTCACTCATGTTTACCATTGTGTAATAAATACTCAAATTAATTATTCTATTTTCATTCAATCGGTATAGCCCAAGGATGGTCTGATATAACACCATATTGTATATCAGATAAATGTTTTAATAACATTTTATATATAGGATTAGAGTGTTTCATTGTTGGTATATGTAATGGTCGT
Source organism: Lepidotrigona ventralis hoosana (assembly GCA_002806875.1). Lineage (NCBI taxonomy): Eukaryota > Metazoa > Arthropoda > Insecta > Hymenoptera > Apidae > Lepidotrigona > Lepidotrigona ventralis. The sequence continues at coordinate 46,231 of NIPQ01093065.1, forward strand.
CCAGCATATTCTATGTAAGATATAGGACTAACTGTGCATGCTGTTCCTGCTCCGAACATTTCTAACAACTAAAATAAAATTGTAATTTTTTATAGTGTTTAGATAAATTTTAAACTAAATATAATTTAAAAAAAAGATATCTCACTTTATTTTCTGAAAGCAACTGACAAACTTCATCCATACAAAATTTCCTTTCACTAACTTTGAATTCGTTCCATTCTGTAGCTAATGCTAAAATAGAATTTCTTACAATTCCAGGAAGAATTAAACCACTTGTTAAGGGTGGTGTTATTAATTCTTTTTCTAAAATTATAATATATTTATAAAAGTAATATGAAATACAATGAAACTATATATAAACTATTACAACATTACTCACCACCATCATCATTTATAAAGAACATGAAGATATTCATAGTCCCAACCTCAGTTATTTCATTATCTTCTCCATAAAGCCATAGTACTTGTTGCAAACCCTTCTCTATAGCTTCTTTTTGTACATATATAGTAGGCCCATAATTGCTACCCATTTTATAACTACCACAACCACCTGGCCATGCTCTTGTATATTGAGGATTAGCTAATAAAGAAATACCAACGTTTTCGTTCGTTTGTTTAAAATAAGAACCCACAGGTGACGTAATAACATAGAGCAAAGCAGATTTTGAAGAGGCTACGCCAAGTGCAGGCTGTATAAAGATATAAAAATAATTATGATATGTATATATGTATAAAATTATTTTTATACTCATAATCAATATTTGAATATCTGAATTAAATACTTTTGTAAAAATACTTGAATATTTGAATTAAATATTTTTGTAAAAATATTAAATATTTATGATTATTTCTTTGTTTAGATGATTTTCTATAATGAAGATATTGCATTATTTATAAATAATAATGCATATGAATTTTTTGAAACCCAATTTACAAAAAAATTTTATATTTATGATATTCTAATTACTACCATATACTAGTATACTAAGTATTATAATATACTAAGAAATTCATATTTATTCTATTTTTAAATTTTAATATTCACTAGTTCTTCATCTTTTCTAGAATGCTTATGTCGTAATATGGCTTCTGATCTAACTGTATCTTATGGCCCTGCCCCAACAAAAGAGCATTAAGCCTCAATTTATCATGTATTATCATGAGTATTGTGAAATATATTATTTACTTTGAATATATCTGTTTTTATGACGTCTGTGACATCAGTACCATGATTATTATTTGTATCACTCAACTGATTAAGATTCACAAAATTAATACATTTGTTTAAACAGTATTTTGTATTTAAATACTTACGTCTATTCCTATAAGTGTTGGACGTATGTAAAGACTAGAAGCAGTAGAATGAGGTACCCATTCTTGATCAATACTAATTAATCTACAGCAACATTTAATTAATTCTTCTCCAACAAATGTAGGTAAACCAGTTCTTATTGCTGAATTGTTCATTCGTTCCATATTTAGTTCTGGCCTAAATATTCTAATTTTTCCATCTACTCCTCTGTAAGCTTTGAAACCTTCAAACAACTGAAACAATACACGTAATGTAGATGTTGTTAATAAATAAAAATAGGATATTTTTATTATAGGAATAGGAAATTTTATTAAATGTTAATTATATTTACTTGTATAGCATAGTGAAGAACTTTCGATGCTGGATGAAGGATTAAATTTTCCAAAGGAGTAATTTCTGGTATTTGCCAGCCTCCTAATGCTTCATAATAAAATATTTTTAACATATGATCAGTAAAATATTTGCCAAATGCTAAAGCACTAACATCTGGTTTTGGTTGCAATTGATTTGGTCCTGCAAGACGGACTGTTAGATCTGCATACTACAAAATATAGTACATATCTGTAAGCTTTAGTTAAAATGGTTACTTTATTGACATTATTGTCATTAAAAAAATATACCTTAAAAGAACGTTCTGATTGTACTGCTTTTCTATCTCTAATTTGTAAAGATGATGAGTTCCTTTTGATATTAATTTGAAGTTGATTCAACATGCTTCCACAGAACAAAATCTGTACAACAAATTTTTGCATTTTAATAATCTTAATGTACAATAATATTTATCTTACTAATACAATTATTATAAAATCAACGTAATTAGAAAACAATATATGACTGCAGTATTGTACAATTTCCAATTTATATGTAACAAAATAATTTTTTCAAGTTTAAAAAATACGCAGTGTTTAAATTTTGTAATATTTTTTTGTATTTTGTATTTTTAAAAAAGTAGAATCATTTCGAACGTAGCAGAATTTTCGACTCATATCGGTATTATGAAATACTTGATTACATTGAACGATCGGCGAAATAAGGAAAGTATAATATAATAACGTGATAAATGCTTATCTTAATTTTTTTAATGCAAATTGCCTGCGAAAATAATAATAGAATTAAGTCAATGAAATGTACAAATTTATTACGTACAAGAGTTCGCTAAATAGTAGTCATTATAAGTTTAAAAGATATGTACAACAATTAAATTTTATGAAATTAATTATTTCAACTTAATGCGAATTCATTTTTTCTTTCTTTAAACAATATCACTGCTAAAAATTTATTTTTATTTTTGAACACATGGTGTTACACGCGTTAAATATCACATTGGTCCAAGAAGACACGCGCCAATGTCATAAGGTTTGTAAAACAACTTTCCGTTCGAATTTTTTCATTTGTTAACATTATCAGCTTAAAGTTATTGCATTAAAATTACATAATCTATGATGTTTGGAAAATAAAGCACATAAAGTTAAAAAGATAACACTTTAAATGTAAAAACTTTACTAAGATCAAACTTGTTAATAAATATCATTTTAATAAATATGTATTGTTATTTCAAATAAGTTATTATTACAATCTATTGTAATGCAACCACTATATTAATTTTAAATTTTTATCTTATATTTCTCACAAATATCTTATTGCACTTTTTTAAATATATTTTTCTATTTTTGTTTAAAAATTTTATTTTTAATTGTACTTTCAATTTTAATAATAAAAAGCAAAAGAAAAATTACTAGTTAACAGTTTGGAAAACTTCTAGACTTCGTTTTTAATATCTTCTGTATATATGAGAATCTTACATCATCACGGAAACTCAGATAATTATAAAGATTTCATGAAAAACTTAGAACGAGTAAACAACTAAATCTTATATGAGATTATACAGCGACTTTTATATCAGAATTTCGTATTTTTGTTTTCTTTAATTAATATTTTTATTTACAAAGTCATATATTCTTTATATTTCAACATTCTTTACATTAAATTTTCGAAATTATAAAAAAAATATTATTTACCTGATGTCGTAATTGAATCATTGTAATAGGATAGCGATGAACCAATTAGCAAATATGTAATCCTTTAAAACAACCCTTAGTGCACAAGATCTCTTATATCATATACGTGTATTACGAACGCACAAATAAATACTTCATAAAATAGATTTAAAGACAACTCTTCTTATTGTTCCTTCTGGATCTGTTAATTACAATATTAAAGGATATAAAGATAATTACAACATAAAGGAACAAACAAAAATAGAGAAGAAAGTAAATATGAAATCAATTTATGGTGTAGATGACAATATATTCACTAATTACAGCATGAATATTGCAACTATTATACAATGAATTCACTGTTATACACTTGTATCTGCTTCTTTACGCATTCTCGAATAATGTCTTTGCATTAATCATCGGTTAATATTTTATTTATTAGCAGGCAAGGGGCGTGAGAGACAGAAAGAAGCTAAGAATCCCCCCCTTCTATGTTTAAGAGTTAAAGAGTGGGAGATTTACCAATTCAATATATATGTATTGTAATACATACAGTGTTCAGAAAATTCCTATTTAATTATGTTTATTATGTTTTATTACACTAATGTAATATAATTAGAAGTTTTGTTTTGTTTCAGCTCTTTTGGATTGCCTAATCTTACTGATTACCAGTACGTTCATCATGGTCAATATCCACGCTCATTACGATCGAGTATTACATGTAGTTGAAGATAAACGTTGATCAGTACGGATTGCAATATTAGAGAACATGATATTAAATACTGAATATTAGAAAACATAATTCTATATTTTTGTGTGAGTTATAATAATGGAATAAAATAAATTTGGAGTTTATTCCGAAGACAAGAAAGGAATTAATTCTCACGAAAATCCCATAAAGCTGTTATGTGACTGGTAATATCAATGAAAGTATATATCGGTGATAAGCTTCAAGGAACACCCTATAAGTAAAAGATGAAACTTGTGAATATTGTACGATTGGGAAAGGGGAGGAAAAATTCTAACGGGATATAACGAGTGGGGGCAGGGAATTAAAAACAAGTTGATAATATGGTTTGTTCAGGCGATAAGAAAGGACAGCACGCCAGCACGCCCGTTGTTGTTAAGAACATCGAATGTTTCTCGATTCTCAAATGTACGAAAAGTATCATAAATATTTATTAATTATAAATGCATAGAACGAGTCCTCGTCTCTTTAGGGACATAATATTTTCTCACAATTACGATCATTATGCACACGAAACGCGTGGACGCTCAGTCTTCTTTTACAAAATTATTAAGCAATCGATTTTCAACCGGAGCAACGGCAATTTGATATATACTTGGGGTGATATTTTTCAGTTTCGTTCGTATCTTTTTTTTAATATTAATGGCGTATAAATTAAAGAATTAATACATCATTATCAAGCACATGATGCTGGAAACTGCGAAGTTTTATATTATATACAAGTGTAAACACGAGAGAGAAAGATAGTTCTACATAAATATAATTATTGTATAAGATGATCTGGTAAAATAAAAACGTCGGATGATGTCACAGAATTCTAGAATTCTCTTTAATATTTTCCCAACTTTATCACATCAAGTGGATTTTCTATTTTGATGTAATTTTTTAGCTTGAAATCTGAATTTCACCAAGCGGTTTGAAAATCGTTTTGCCATCGTTTGCCATAGCGGACGTTGCTTTTTTATTACATCTATCTGAAATGAATAAATGTAGACTTTTATTTCATCAGACAAAGATTCTTCAATTGCGTTCTATTTTGAAAGCAATTATTTGTTTGCGATCAATGAAGTTGCATTAAAAATCATAAAGGATTCGAGAGATTACGTTAGCTCTGGATTATACAAACATATCGTTTCAACGTAATTTCTGGAACTTACTGCGAAAAATAATAGTATCTCCACGTCATGACTACTTACACGTTTTTATATCTTTCATTTTTGCAATTAATACCTACTGCATCATAGCACGATGATAAAGTAACGAAAACAAGCATTTCATCTATTTACATTTACATCTATGAATATTGTATAATTCTGCATTCATTACATTTACCCCGTTTTAGACATCGTATGAGTATACAAAACATGTTTTTAAATTATATTATATTTACAAACAAGAAACAGAATAAAGAATGTTTTTGACAATAAATTGTAGATCCCTCCGGCATTTAGGGGTAAGAAGTATCGAACTGAGAATGACAGGAAATATTGTTTATTTTATTAAAAGCTATTAAATTGTCTTTACATGGAATTTATAAGGGCAGCATGATTGATGATTAAAATGATGATTGATCAATTTCAAAAACAGGGGAGACTAAATATTATAAATATTGCTTTGACATTATTGATTAATTTGCTTTATCACTATTGAATTTAAATTATTATAGAAGGTTGCATATCATCCGTATAAAGCAAATATTGCTCAGTTATATTTTAAAACTTTAAATAGTATTGAAAACTTTCAATATTAAAACTATCAGATTCATCAAAATAATCAATTCGGAATTTTTCATAAAAGTTTTATCGATTTGTAACAGTGAATTTTTCTATAAAATATTTTTATTTTTTACAATTGTTTTTTTTATATTTTTATTTTTATAAAACAAAATTATAATAATATATAAACTAAACTTTTGTGCTCTTTATTGCGTTATAAACTTTGCCTTATTCTTTACATTTTAATTTTGTTGATACGAGTTTTATACTTCAGTCGTTTTGTTAATATATAATTCTTTGTTATCTTTATTATAATTATTCGAGAATTTCACGAATGTAATGAGACAACATTTGTTTTTGGAAACCATTATTAACAGAATTGAATTGAATAACAAATTGAAGTTTATGAAACAAAGTTAATAGAAAATATCGATAGTAATAGCAACTTTAGATTCACGTTTACGTTACACGTTCATTAATGTTACCTCCCAAAATTGTGACTAAATTAATTTCTACTAATGAAATTCACTAACTTCAATAAATTAGTGAATTTTATTAGTAGATTCAATCCAAATACAAATAAAGTTCAAGAACAACGCATGATCATTCTTTTTATAAACATATTTTATATATTTAATAAATAATGATTAGATTAAAGATTTTTATGTATTTATGGAAAATTTAAAGAAATACAGAAAATATAAAAATGCACAGAATATACAAAAATGTATAAAATGTTGACAACGGAGCATTTATTTGTTATAATATTTAGTTCTTGCTTAGGCTGCGTTTGCAAATTTTTGCTTAGGCTGCATTTTTTATATTGCACTTATAAAAACATAAAATTATATAAAGATACAATTATAATGATATACTGAGTGTTTATCGATTTAACATTTATAAATCTTATATAAGAAGACCGTAAAAAAAGTTTATTACACTCACCTATAATTTATTAATTGTCTAACATTATTCTAACTGAACTGTATTTCAGTCCATTTAGTGTTTATATACTGTTAATAATAAATAAATATTATTTAATATTATTTAATATTATTTAATATTATAAATAAATATTATTTAATGTTTGCCAATTATTATAGAATTTTATTGCTAATAGCCACACATTATTAGTAATCGGTCAATTCCCCTATTAATCAACTCACTAGTCATCACATTATGTAATTCTTAAATTTATTACGCATACCATGATGTAAATTAAAAATTTTTATGTATAGTTTCCTTCATTTTTCCTTTTTATTCCTCGTATAAAAAAACATTACTAATATTTAGTATTATTGTTAGATAAATGGGAACTATGTAGAACTTATATTTATTATTACCGCAATATCTATACTTATATATATATATATATAGACCGAAATGTGAATAGATGAATAAAATATATAACAAAATTTTTAGTAATATTCAGAAAAGAATTTTTTCACCGTGGAATTTAGTTTTCGGTTCTGTATAAAGATAAAATGATAAAGCGATGAAATCAAATGTAAAATTTTTGTAATCGTGATGTAATCATTCAGAGGACTGAATAAAATTTTTTCCCAAGAAAATTAAAAATAAAAATTTATTATGTATATATACGTATACTAAGTCAATTTTTAACTAAATATATATTTATTTCTATTTCGGAAAATGGAATAATCCTACACCTTCTTACTTATTTTCATAAACAAAATAATCTTTTTTGTTAACTTTTTATTTCTATCCTGATTAGTTCAAAATTATCTAAATTTAAATATATTTAACAAACTTTCAAGTGAAATTTTAACTGAAATGAAAAAGTTATAAAAATACAATCTACATATATAGAGTTTCACAATTTCACAATTGAACTAATTTTAATAATAAACAACAATTGAAATTAAATATCAATTGTTTTACTTCACATTTGTTAATAAAAACATTTATATATATTTATATTTTAAATTTAAATTCCCCTCCTAAACTAATTTTCTAAATACTGTTATCTAGTAAATTGTTATAGTCATAGATCTATATATAACATAGACTATAGACTACAGATTATTTACAAATAGAGATGGAACAAAATAGGTACTTACATGTAAGATATATTAAAAAAAATTTATTTGGATTATTATATATATATATATATATATATATATATATATATATATGTGATTNTTATTTGATATTTAATATTTCAAATAATTATTTTTGTTTAAAGTTCCTTTTTCAATTGTACCGCCATTTACTGAATGACGTATACATGTGCCACTAAACACGCCTTTAATCGGATTTGATGTCTCGCTGATAGACAGACGAGTCATGTTATGATGAAAATTGCAATTTGAAAGTGACGGTTTCTTCTTTTTCTTCGTTTTATTTTTGTTAAAAAGATTACAATACGTTATAAGAAGGCACGCGTTAAATGCGCGAAACTACGCGCTAGAATGAGTCTTAATATAACGAAATTGTTTTCAAGAAAAAAACCCGGCCCGGTTGATACAGTTGCTGAGATTGGTTTACCCACCAATGTTTCTCATAAATTTCACGTGAGTAAAAATGCTAAGACAGGGCAACTGGAAGGCCTTCCCGAGTCTTGGATTCGTTTTCTGAATACGCAAATATCAAAGTCGGAGCAAGATGAGCATCCCGCTGCAGCTTTACAGGCCATAAAATATTACAATTACTCCATAAAACGAAAACCAGAAGAAAAAGTATTTAAACCATTTGTTACGGAGGACCTGATTGAAGAAGAGTCCCAGGAGATTGATAAAATTTTGTCGAAGAAATGCCACTCCGAAGATTTCGATGGTTTAAGTTCTGCAAGTTCTACTGATAGTCAAGTGCAAAGGTTACCAGAACTTCCATCAAAAGTGAACAAAATTCCAAAACCAACGCCAAGAATATGCTCTAACAGGATTGAGAAAACTCTTACTGAGATTCTCGAAGATTTGAATACATATCAAATTGGTGAAGATGAAGATCAACTGTTTGAGAACCAGAGCGAACAAGATAAAGTAGAAGAAGAGAGTCCTATTTTAAGAAGGAAGACAGACTGTTCAACAGTCAAGCTTAACGATGAAGAGATTTTTGAAGAACTTCAGGCTATTTGTCACGATGGAGATCCAAATCTTCGCTTTGAGAAAATTAAAGAAGTTGGGGTTGGTGCTTCGGGTACTGTGTTCATAGCTACTGATGTACAGATTGGTCAGAAAGTTGCTATAAAAGACATAGATTTATCAAAGCAGCCAAAGAAAGAGCTCATATTAACCGAAATTAAAGTTCTCAAAGAATTTCAACATCCAAACTTGGTCAATTTTTTGGATGCATACATTATGAATGAGCATCTATGGGTTGTTATGGAATTGCTAGAAGGTGGACCACTTACGGATGTTGTTACTGAAACTGTAATGAAAGAAGTACAAATTGCAGCAGTTTGTAGAGAAGTTTTAAAGGCAATTAGTTTTTTACATAGGAGAGGAATCATTCATAGAGATATCAAATCAGATAATATTCTTCTGGGGATGAACGGTGCTGTGAAAGTTACAGATTTTGGTTTTTGTGCTAATATTGATGGCGATGAAAAACGTCAAACTATGGTTGGTACTCCATATTGGATGGCACCAGAAGTAGTAACCAGAAAGCAATATGGCAAGAAAGTAGACATTTGGTCTTTAGGTATTATGGCTATTGAAATGATAGAGGGTGAACCACCTTACATGAAAGAAACACCTTTAAGAGCATTATATTTAATTGCTGCTATTGGTAAGCCTTCTATTCCCAGATGGGATACTCTAAGTCCAACATTTCAAAACTTTCTAGAGAGATGTTTAGCAGTTGAAGTTGATGAAAGAGCAACTGCTGATGAATTATTATCTCATCGATTTTTAGAAAATTGTGCAGAATTAACAAGTCTGATACCATTAATAAGAACTGCACAAAGAATTCTTCATAAAGTGTTCCATTGAATAATCGTTTTTAAGTAGAAATCAAACATTTGTTTTTATTTTTTATTTTAGAAGTATATCTGCAACATTGCATTAATATTATTTATACAGTGTAAAAGTATTCTGCTGCACACTGCACAAGTAATTTAGAGTACATGTAGTGCAGTGATTTTATGTATTTTATGTGACCATCTTTACATCAATATGTTACCAAAATAGCGATAGTATAAGTTATAGTAAAGAAAACATTTATAGAAGATAATTTTTAAAAAGTAATTATAACTTCATAAACATAATATACGTGATAGATAATTTCTATTGCTTGAGTTATTGAAAAAGTAATCATTAATGTAAATTATTAATAATTTCACATGCAATATCTATTGCGTGAGCTCAATATTTTTTTTATATCTTTTTTTTTTATATCTTCTCTAATTTCATAAAAAAAATGTTTTCACCAATTTTGAAATTAGGTGCAAAAAGAAGAGAAACAAAAGTCATTGTGCTAAAAATATTTTATATTAGTTTATGATTTTATTTAAGGATTTGTTTGCATTTACTACAAAGTATATTACTTTTACTACATAAAATATTGTACTTAGTTTATTTAAGAAAAAAGGTATATGGACATAGTATCTGTCAAAGGAATAATTAGTTTTATACTTGAGTTGTCAAAACACAATAGTTGTACCAATTTAGTTATAGTACAAATTTAATTTAATAATTCTACCAATGATGTTTCAACTGTATACCATTTCTTTTACTGTATTTACTTGCATTTCTCTCTTGTTTAAAGTTTATTAAATTAAACTATGCTATACATCTTTAATCAAACAGTTCATATACAAAGTGGGTATTATAATAAATATTATTTAATATTTGATTAAAGATTATCTAATTACACAAGGAAGACTGCTTTTTAAAAATTTTACAACTTTCGTGTTTTGAAAGATTTACTGAGAAGTTATACCTTGTGATTTAGTATTACAAGCACGTGTATTAATAACCAAGTATTGTAAATGATGTGACATACTACACACTGTAGAGTATATTTTTTAAAACTTTTAGAAGTTTTAAATAGTTTTGTAAGATTTTATCAAATTTTGTAATATGCAACTTTTTGAGAAATTTTCTATTTATATTTTAAATTCAATGTTTAATCAAGATGCCAAATTTTAACATGTACTATTTTATTATGAATTACGTACACGAATATTATGAATTATGTATATAGTGTTTTTAAGATACCTTTTATGAAAAATATTTGAATTTATATTACAATTGTCCATAATTTAGTTTAAGATTTGAAGAGTAATATCACAACTGTGATAACAAAAAATTGAGTCCTGTTATATTATATTTCTACATTTAATATTGTCATATTACTTTTATCCTTTATGTAATTAAATATTGCATGTTTAAGTATGATTTAATTTGACCTCAATGAATACTGTGAAATTACATGTAATAATTTAATATATAAGATCGGTCAGTCAATTATTCAATGTAAAATATATTTTATATTTTACTATATTAAAATGTTAAATTTATAAATTTGTTAAAGAATTAATATAAAATTGAACTTATGACACAGTTGTGCCTTATCAAATCAATATATGGTTCCATGCCTGCCTGTCTTCTAAACACTTTTATGAGTGATAATGCAACATAAAAAGAACAAAATATAATACTTGTTCTTGAATATTTAATATCTATATATTACTTTCAAATATATGTAAGAAACATCACGTCGTTTTAATAATAAATATTTTATTTACAAGATATAATTATAATTTTGTACATTTTACTGTTCCCAAAAAATTCTTAAATCACACTGAAATTCTTAATCATGCATATTTTGAATATTTAAACAAAATTTATTATACACACATATATTTACATTGTTTCTACATATTAATATACATAAAATAATGTAATTATTATAAAAAAAAATATATATGTATATTTATTATTTTGCATGAAAGAAAATACAACAGTGTGACCATTATGTTATTAGAATAAATATACAAATTAATTAATGAAATATGAATTCACAGAGATAAGTTACATGTATTTAAAATATTACATTAAATTAAATAAATTCATGAGAATTTATATTACTTTCCAGAATTGAAAAATTTCTCATTTTCTCATTTCTCATTTTAAAATTTTAACTTTTTAATTTTATATTAATTTTTAATTTTTTTTATATCATTTTATATATTAATTCTTTATATAAATTATATGTGTTCCATGTGGATATACTGCGTTCCATGTGTGGATATACTGCGCATGTCTAGTAGTTTTTATTAATTACAAGGTTTGAAAGAAATATAGAATACATTAAATGACAAAAAAGCAAAATCATAGACTGTGAATTTGATATAAATATATAAATTATGTAATTTTTATGTTTTATTAATAATATAGTACTGATAATATTGATATTTTATTCTAATTTTAATGTTTTCTACATTTCCATTAAAATATTTTATATAAATATTAAAAATATTAAAATTAATTATTACCTAAACTTTGGCAGTATCTAGACAGATAAATAACATATTTTTTATTTTTTGACTAAGATTTGAAGTTTAAATGTTTTTTGTACATCAAGTTTTGTAAATATAACAACGGTAAGTATCTATGAATTATTTTCATATAAAGTTAAACACTTTAGATCTATTTTTACGAAATTAATGTTGTAAACAAAACTAAAATGTAAATTGAAACCTAAACCATTTTTTCAGTAAGTTTTTCAGAATTAACATTTAATTAAAGGTCAGTCCTGCGAATACCTTAGAGCTCGTAATCTTCCAGCGAGCAGAAAACTTGGATCTTCCAACATGGCTCTTAAAACAGCCAAAAAGTCGGCTGCTTGGTCTTCATCAATTGCGCGCCTATCGTACGATAAAGTTGTTGACATTTTTGTTACTTTTTGTAGCGCAGTATCTATGGGATAATACATGTATATTTCTTGCATTTTTACAATATAATATAATACATATACATTATATATTCCAAAATAATAAAAAATAAATTTTCTAAATACCTAGTTCTTCACGACCACTTCCAACAGCAAGTATTGCTGTTTGAGGAGGATTTATAATGGCACTGAATTGTTTGATGCCAAACATCCCTAAATTGGATATTCTAAAAAACATTGAAGATTATATATAAAATATAATTTATAATTTCACATTTTGTATAAATTAATTTATTTACGTGAAAGTTCCGCCTTGGAATTCTTCTGGTTTTAATCGACCACTTCTGGCTTTCTCAGCTAACTCTTTAATATTTTTCGAAATATCTGCTACGTTTTTTGCTGAAGTGTCGAAAATAATTGGTGTAATAAGACCTGTGTCTGTAGCAACAGCGATAGAAATATCAACTCTTGGCATACGAATTATCTATTAAAGATGAAAAAACTTAGCTTTACATATTGTTTAACTAAATTTCAGCCGTTATATCAAATTGTATACTAACTTGGCCATTTTGATACAATGTATTAATAAATGGACATTCGATAAGTGCATGTGCGGCTGCTTTTGTAATGAAATCATTTATCGAAACGTTAATATTATCAGCCTTGAGTTCACTACGAATTTCATTTAGTTTATCAATTTTAATATCGATGAATGCATAAGAGTGGGGAATGGTACTCTAAAAAAATATTAAAAATATATTATGATGTTACTTATAAAATATAGATACGAAACTTTGTCATGAACGTATGAAACATTTATAATTACTTTTGATTCTCCAAGTCTCTTAGCAATAACACCACGTATATTAGAAACTGGGATGTCTTCGTACGAAGAAGGACCGCCACTAGGTACATGTACTTTGACATCGCTTGGTTCTTTTTTAGCTTTTGCAACCTTAGGTGCACCTTCTATTTGATTAAATAGGAATCTACAGTTAATATTATTACATAATTTTACAAATTACTATGTTTTTACATACCTGATTTTAATGTAACTTTTTTTACATTATTTGCTTGAATATGAGCTAATACATCACTCTTTAATAATCGATTAGGCCGACCAGTACCCTTGATCAAGTCCGCACTTAAACCATATTCCTCCAATAACCGTCTTACTGCTAAACCATAAACTCTGGAAAAGAAATGTAACAGTAACAGATACATTATAAATTCATCGATCAGAGAAATACTGCAAAAATTCTTCTGCATACTGTCCACTTATTGTAGGTGGGGCAGCTGTAGGAGCAGCTGTAGGAGCAGACGGTTTTGTAGTTGTTGGAACAACAACATTTTTCCAATCCATTCCCTTTTCTACTGTAATAGCAATTAATTGTCCTACTTCCACTTGATTTCCTTCAGGAACCTGTTAAATAAATTTTTAAATATTACATCGTTAATTTTAAATAAAACATAACTAAATCTTTAATAACAGTTACAAGGATTTTTGCAAATATCCCTTCATCTTCAACTTCAAAAGTCATAACAGCTTTGTCCGTTTGTATTTCCGCCAGTGCATCTCCCGGTTCTAGTTCATCACCTTCCTTTTTAAGCCACTTTACAATTGTACCTGTAGTCATAGTTGGTGATAGTGCTGGCATACTAACATTTGTTCTAAAAATATTCATAATTTAAAAAATTGTTAACATACACACTAAATTATTTCAATTAAATTATTTCAATTAATACATACTGGCCAGGGGGTGGAGAAGCTGCTGCACTTGCAACAGGTACTGCATCTGGTGCAAAAGGTGCTGCTGCTGGTGAAGGAGGTGTTAATGATGGAGCTGTAGTTGTATCTATTTCTACAGATTTCCAATCTTGATCTACCTCAACCGTAAGTGCTATTAATGTTCCTACTTTGATATCTTTGACTCCTTCTTGTATCTAATAAAGTGATATTAATTTTTATTAAAAAAATTTAAATAAAATATATTGGATTAGATAAATTAAAATTTGAGTATATTTCACATACAAGTATTTTTGCAAGAATACTTTCATCATCAACTTCCATAGTAACAACTGCTTTATCAGTTTGAATATCAGCAAGCGCATCTCCTGGTTCAATTTTATCACCTTCTTTTTTTAGCCATTTGACGATAGTACCACTTTCCATAGTAGGTGACAAAGAAGGCATTAAAACTTCTTTTCCTTTGACTAAAAATAAATTAAAAAATTTTCACACTGCAACAAATTGTATACTGAATAGTATAATGTGACTAAATTACTGTGATAATTGATTGCATAACCAATCTATTATAACTAATAATAGTTGTACGTTTGACTGAATTAAAAATAAGAGACACTTTTTCGTTTAATATGTTCAATATTATGATTTGTATGGCAATTAATGTTATATGAAATAATACATATTATTTGATATATAATTGTAAGTTAACCTCAATTCCATCATGAATGAAAGTGTTAATGAAATATTTCTGAATAAATTGCATACCATCGAGAATCCAACTTGTATGAAAACATAGTCGTTGATATTTTAATGGTACAAATATTCGAGGTATTACACGATTATTATTTTTAATAGATAAAAGTGCAATCCTAGATATCATCATTTGCGCCATATTTGATATAAAGATATTAAGCTAAGAATTGTAGACTTTCGACCTTCACAATGTGAATCTGCCTATTAAATGAACGTTCGTTAGAGGGGAATGTCTTGCTGTTAATATTATTATTCAATGGTATATATTTATTTTTCTTTTAAATTAAGTATTGTTTTTCTACTTTTTATGTCCTATAGAATGATTTTATATCTTTTTCATTTATTATACAAATATTTTTAATTTGATAATTACTTTTAATTAAATAGTTTTAATTTGAACTTAAAGCTTATTGGAATGCTTAATGATATACACAAGTAATTATTATACACGTAGTTGTTTATATAACTAAACTATCTAATAGAATTAACGAAGCTAATCATCAGTACAAAATATGAGTAATTATAAAATTGTTATATTGTATGTTTTAGTATGAAATTCATTTAAATGGTTCGATATAAAATTCGTTTAAATAATTATTATATATGAAATTTATTTAAACAAACTTTATATAGTATGAAGATCGAGAAGTATTTTTTCTCTTCTTATTATTTATAAAATTCTGTATTATACATATAATATGCGTTAATTATTTCAAGTGTTTGTCTTGACTCTTATTCTTGTAGAATATTTTATTTTTTCAATCCTTAGAAATATGTAGAACGTTTTAAATTATTTATAACATTAATGCTAAAATTGTATAATGTAATAAATTATTCAATTATATTTTTTAGAAAACAAAAAAATATACAACCATTGACTAAAGACAGAATAGACCTGACATGAAATAAGACTTTGTGTCTCGAAGTCTGAAATACAGACAGAAAAAAAAAATAACTGGTTCTAAGCACACTCACAGACGAGATATACTAATAGACCAAGCATCCAATGTACTTTTTTGGCAACAATTTCGAGATACTTGATGCCCTGTTACCATTTTCGTGTCTCATCCTGTCGTACCGATTCAGCAAGTTTTGCACCGCGAAAATTAAAAAATATGGACAGGAAATTTGGGATAAAGAATTTAGTGTATATTTGACTATTAACATCTGTTTAAAAATATTAGGAAAAATTGATTGAAATAAGCATTAGATGTCTGGTTTATCTTAGTTAATCAATGATACAACATAATATTTTTAAATTGTTTTTATAAATACCGTGATGTTTATTGAATATTCATCGTCAGACATGTCTTACAACATGATATGATTATGATAAATGAATGAATAAAATAGTACATAGTCGTAATTTTCTGCATATCACATATTCGATAGCAAGATGAAGCGATTATTTGGCCCACATTCAAATATCACGGTCAAGTTCTTTCTTTTAATGCGTCTTAATCTCTGAATTTTATTTTAATCGGCACTCTTCTCGATCAGCATTGAACGGCCAATCACAAATATTGTCCTTTGTGTTCCAAATTAAATTGTTGGGGCATGTGAACTTCACTGGTATTCCGTGAGCACATTCGTAATACTATAAAATAAAATTATATACATCTATATGTATGTAGGTACATGATGTACAAAATTTTTCAAATTTATGAAATTATTTATAAATTATTATTAATAAATAAAATATATTAAACTAATATTAATATATTAAAAATATATTAAATATAAATATATATTGTTAAAATATATATATATATTATTAAATAAAACTTTTTAATTATATTCTTTAGCATTTGCACTTACAATCTGGCAGTCTTTAGACGGAATGAATTTATTAGCACTTTCACAATTGATATTCTCCGCTTCGTCACCATCATTTATCGGCTGTTGAGTAGATTCGGATTTATCTACCTCTCCCGCAGTGCAAGAAGTAGATGAGGTAGATTGATGAGCAGGCTGTTTCGTAGGTGAAGTAGATTGAGTACTTTGAATAGGATTGTTCGTTGATGGAGTAGATTGAGCAGTAGATTGAGTACTTCGAGTAGTCTGAATATTATCTGACGATGTGGTACTCGGTGGTTTTGCCCAATCAGGCTAAAAAAGACGAACGTTATAATAAAGAAAGTGTAAGGAAAAGTGTATTTTCCATTTTATATTATCTAGTCATTTGTCTTATCTCAAATCTCTTTGTGTATACATATTATTTTGATCCTGCTACGATCTTTTTATACTATATTGAGTTTCTACTTAAATTTCTATTTAAATTTATTCACTTTTAAAAACAAAGATTCTAAGAATTTTATAATATTTGAATTTTTATGTTATAATCTTGCTCTTATTTTAGTAAGTAAGAAGGAAATTTAAAAAAAAAAACTTTAAATATAATTCAAGCGAGAAATCGTACAATAAAACTTCTGCTATACGTATGTGTCTTGTTAAAATAAAAGATATAGCTATAATATCATTAAAAATATTACTAAATTGAAAATGATAAAAAGAAGGTAGCAAAGTTAATCATTCAAGAGTGATAAACATTTATAAGAATAGAGACGTCAGTAATTGGTAACCACTATTAATCAACGATTTTGTGTTTTGATAGTATTTGACAATGTTTGTAAGGATTAGATATTAGATTACAAGTTAATTATAATTGAATAATTATTATTGACATGATGAATAAAGTAAAATATTTACTGTAGGAGTGGTATGGAAGTCTTTGTTTGTTACTTTATATCCTTTCAAGTCTTGGTAAATAATATTCATCAAAGGATTATTATGACCGCAAAGTCCTTGAAAATCGTCCATGTCGATCGCCCAAACCATGGCACCACCATATCCAGATTTCTTTAAGAAATCGATTTTGTGTTTCACACTTTCCTCGTTTTCGTAACCAACCCACTGTGTTCCTGTGATTATCGACGATTAAGGATTATTAATATTATTTACTTACAATTGCTAGCGATTGCTAATTGAACGATTCATTCATTCTTTTTGCAATGAAAATTTCAAAATTCTTATCAATGAGAATTTATTAATAAACTAATTAATTAATAAATTTCATTTATTTCAACATATATCAATTTATATTGTAAAATAATACCGATCGTTCATAGTGAACAGTTAGAAGGCTACGGATATTTTTGTAACTTATGTACACACCTTGATACATGTATGGAACTTTGCCAATATTGTCGAATTTTTGAGTCCAGTTACTGCCTGGAGCTTGCAGACTCTGACAGATCTTCAAACAGATATTCTCGATTATTTTTGAACAACAAAACTATAAGAAATATAATAGTTGACATTGATTGATCGCACTTCGTAATAAGAAAGGAATCCCTTAGCTTGCGTGTAGTTCCCAGGATTACCACCTCCAGCCTCTTTGTTAATGTAAGTGCCTGGCTCGTAATTGGTGTTACTTGAACTGAGGGTGAATGTACGTCCATATAATGGAATTCCAACGATCAGTTTTTTAGCAGGACAGCCTTTTTCCTCCCAAAGTCGAAGACCATCGTTCTTTGGACGAAAGTTGTATATCATAAATAAATTGTATATATTTACGTATTTTTGGGAAATTTAAAAATGTTCACAGAAGTCATATAATATGCAAAAATATATAAAGTATCTAAAATATAGCACACCTAAGTCTCTTTTTATTACATAGAAGATTACACGGTGAAACGATGATGACAATTATTTCAGTAATAAGAAAATTTATGAGAAGACGATGATAAGTAAAATATCGATTTCTTAAAAGGATATTGTTTTCTTCATTTTCTTCAATATTGACATCTTTCACACGATATCTTTTTTTTTTCGTACTACGAATTTTTATGGAAATTTATATCTTTGAGCATGCAATTAAAAATCAATGGAAAATTGTTTTATATACTAAATGCTATAGAAAGTTAGTATATTTTACATATTTTACTTTTTTTCATTATATGCATTCTGTGCAAAAATCCATAGTCTATTGAACTGAAACGAATCTTTGTTCAGATTATATCTTTAATTAGAATATTGAAAATATGAAAATGGACAAATATCTGCAACAAACGTGGTATATGTCTACATTAAATTTAGCTTCTACAAGCAAAAAGACCTTGAGAAAACTAGTAGTTTCACTATCTTATCAGTGATGTAGATAGATATCGATTTTAATAGTAAAAACATCTTTTGAAATTCTTACCACATTCAATTTCTCGTATGCCCATTGATCGTGTGGTCGACGATAAAGTGGACTGTGTACATCAGCGAATCCAGCCCAGTTGCCACGAAGATCATAAGCCATTACATGGATGGCATCCATAAGTCTATGAAAATATTTTTTCATTTTAACTATATTAATTAATATAAATTTAATTAATTAATTCACTTACTTGCATAGTTCTGGCACGTGGTATCCTTCGTCTAGTCGGAATTTTGCCAATGGCACCGCAATCGTCAACTCCCATCCTTTGTGCTCTTTGTTAAACGCACGTCTCAATTCTTCGACAAAGTAGAAGAAGTTGTCCTTGTCGGAGAATTTGCCACCTCTGTCAGAGGCGCCAGGATATTCCCAATCAAGATCCAAACCGTCAAAACCATATTTATCTATGAATTCTGGTAAAAAATAATAGTAACATAAGAGTCACTCGTAATATTATAACACTATTGGACATTATTTTCATGTTCTATATTTGTATTTCCGAAAAAAAACTGATGTTAACTGATATTTTTTATGGTTGTTAGTTATACTTGCGAAAAATGCCAAGGATATTATCGTTACATTATCGCTGAAAATGACATGTTTTTATGTATTGTTGGATGCTGTGCATCATGAATTATTATTTATTAATTTTTTGAAGCACAGTGGTTTTTAAATTTCTAATTGCCATTTAAAACCAAATTTTCATCATTTTTTTTTATGTTAAAGCTATATAAAAAGTTTGGTTCGATACTTTTCGGTCAGAATCATTTTTTATTCTTGTTTTTTTTTTCGATACTAAAGGGATTCATTATTTATATATATATATATATATATATATATATAAAATATTCGATTATATTTTTATCGAATTTAGTTTCTAGTAATACAAAATTTTATCACGAGTAGGATGAAACTAGCGTATTGATTCTTCAGGGTATAGTGAGTTAAAAAATATTCTTGATACGCAGAATAGAAATATTTATGAACCTTGAGAAATTTAAATAACTGAAAATATAGAGATTTGTATTATATGACATTCTGTTTAATTGATCCATTTTTTAATTTTGGACGTTCAATTAATTGCAACTACATTTATTTATTCCATATTGAAATCTAAAACTAATTGTTATAAATAGGTCACTTAGCATTTTTCTAATATATCGATGAAATAGTAAAGACGGTAATAGAAATAATTAAGATAAAATTTTTGCACAACTTGAGATTCCCCACCATTTTACTCACCAACTATGCTTTTGACGAAAGTATCGCGCCTTTCTTTTGAGCTGACCAGGGCGCTGTATTTCCTGCCACCTTCTCCCCAGCCACCAATAGCCACGGAGGTTTTTAAATGAGGATACTTAGATTTGAGATTGGTGAAGGCTAAGAAATTGCCTTTATCAATGTCCAGTTCTGGATCCAAGACAAGCACCTCCCAAGTGACATTGCTAACCCCGATAAAGGAGTAAATGAGATGGGTACACAAATCAGCCGGAATATCATCTATTTTGTAACTGCCGACATCCGGACGATAAATCGCCCAGTTACTAAAGTAACAGACTATTCTAGGAGGTTGATCTGCTGAAACTTTTGGAAATCACATTATTTATTTTATATCCCATTTACAATGAAGGGCAGTATGAAAAATTCACGTAAATCTTGAACATTAAAGTACGTTAAAAATACATGTTACTAATTCTAAACATTTAATATTAATATTCTAAACAACTATCCAATGTTATGAATATTTTTTATTTACTATATTAAAGAATTGTTAACAATATTACTTTTATTTTCTGTGTACTTTAATATTAACGATAGTAAAAAAGGATTTATGTAAAATACTGTGGTCACTGTGCTTTTCGCTATAAGTTTCTTGTTCGAGCATTAAAAATGCTTTTCTAGCTTCATCAATATGTTTGTTTGCGAAACAAATAATGCGTTTACCTGTCGTATAGATAAGAACCACAAGTAGTAAGGGAAGTACTAGAAAAATCTTTCCTGCCGACATCTCGAAATCTGTAAAAAGTTCAATGGAATTAGTAATTTATTACGTTATTAGTAGACCGCAGTGTTTTATTCATTTTAAAGTTCAAAACTGCACAGAGTGCACATAATATAAAATATCAAAAATACAATGCATTTGTAATGATAATATTATAATTTAATTACTGCAATAATTCAATATTAAAATTTTATGTTAATATTAATATTATTATCATCATGGTTTTTAATGATACTGATAATATTTAATATATAAATTTTTTACCAAATTATTACATAGTTTGATTACATTCTAAAAAAAAAGAATTTGCATAGAAATCCGTGGTCTATTTATTGATAGTGATATTTCAGACTATTATTGCAAAATTAAAGACATCCTACGCCTATGGATTCTGGTTCTGTTTACGTTAATTGCGTTTTTGTTGAACGGTTTTTTGATTGCTTTTGCTTAATGTTTATGGAACCAGGGATCACCGGAAGCGCGACGGTTATTGACCCTCGAGCCTGTTGGTTTATTGTCAAGTCGAAATGGTCCATTTTCGAAACCTTTTCATCGATATCGTTTATTATCTTTTTTGGCTCACTTTTAACAAAACGATCAAAACGGCTAGATCTTCAAATGTGATTGGCTAATCAAGCCAATCACATTACAATAATAGCAGGCTCGCGGGCGGCCGCGCGTTTAGTATCAAAATTCTTAGTCAAATCAGTCAACGTCAGAAAAATATTCAAATCAATCAAGATTTTCAAGGTGGAGCCATTCCATAATTCACTGCGACAAATCGAACACCCAGTGCACTAATCGTACAAAAACGATTTAACACATACAATAAATTCACTTGGCTTCATTAATTTTGCTTCTCATTCTAAAATATTTAAATGAAATAAATAATTGGATTTCACTTTAGAAAACGGTGTCGTTTTTTATTTTAGAAGATTCTATGTTACTGATAATCATGTTATTATAACACTCNTCGTACAAAAACGATTTAACACATACAATAAATTCACTTGGTTTCATTAATTTTGCTTCTCATTCTAAAATATTTAAATGAAATAAATAATTGGATTTCACTTTAGAAAACGGTGTCGTTTTTTATTTTAGAAGATTCTATGTTACTGATAATCATGTTATTATAACACTCCTCAAAATTGATAAATTTCTAACAATCACTATTGGGTTGCCTCACTATAAAGGATTTAAACTACAATAGAAAATTGTCATCCAGTCATCCAGTGAAAATTTTTCGAATTGATCAATGCTTTGTCAGAACGTTTTAATATCTCACTCGCTATACTATAACAATACATCAATAAAATTATAAATAAGACTAAATTAAATTTTAATGTTCTTCCAGCAACATTCTACGTCATTCAAGGAAAATTGCAATCTTATTGGAAACAAGTTTCGAGCTGTTAATCAGAGCTTGGAAGTACGAACGTCTGTATCGAGACGTCTCTAAAAGACGAACGATCTACTATTAGTTGATTAGCTGCACCGGGCAAAATGACCGCTTCATTGAAACACGTCGTTTCTTCAAACGGTGAACGATCCGAGCCGACCGGTTTCCAGCAAAGCAAATACCGCAATATCTTCGTGAAATTCTTCTTCCGAACAATCTCGTGTTATTCCCGTTGTTCATGCATCGAGAAAAAGACCACGTCGCGATCCAACCGAACACGTTTCGTTGATTTCTGTCTCGATCTTGACAATTCCTCGGTTGTTCGCGCGAGGAATCTCGTTCGATACTCGAATGGATCGCGTCTTGTTTATTAAATTCGATTCGCTCGCTCGGTTGGTTCAGTTCAATACTGTTATGTTGATGTGTACCGTTTTCTTTTACGTTTGGCGACGAGCTTTGAATAATACTCTTACTTCGCTCGTCTTCCTAAATTTTGGCCTAATTTTTCTCGAATATAAGCAATTATTTTGTCTTCTAATATTCCCTCTTTTTTTGTCCCGAATTCTGAATTAATTGACAATGATTACGTCCTATCTTTTTATAATTCTATTTATGTTTTTAATTTAATTGTAAAATGTACAGTCAGTAGAATAGCTAATATCAATTAGTATAGATAAAAGAAGCAATAATTGAAAGTGACTGAAGACTAATTCTGCAGAGATATTTCAATTACGATTATTAACGTTGAGACATTTTTTAGAAACTTATGAAAATCTCACAAAATCAGTCAGCTATTGAAAATGAATGTAGAACTTGAGTTTATACTCTTTGTTTCAGATTAAACTTAGCAGAGTTTATTTGAGTTTATCTCGACTATAATGTAGAGAATTAATTTAATTTTATAGGGGAATTTTTAGGAGAATCGTTATTAAGAAAACTAAACAATTTTTTGATTGCACTAAGTGTCCAATTATTTATGCACCATAGAGTATATGTATGTGAATACCTAACTTCGTGAGAATTATTTACAATTGATTCACGATCAAATCAATTGTTCTCAGACTGTCGTCTCGCTTTTGCCGGTCGTAAAATAACAATTGAACATTGAAAAGTAAAAAAAGTTGATGCGGAACGAACGAAGAACAAATATAAAAGCGGTTCAGAGATCGTTCTTGGCTTTGAAATGAAAGAGCTAGATAATGGTCCTGGACTTATGGCAAAAATGAAGAAAGATACTGAGGTAGGACCGCGAATTAAAATGCCAGCTGCATCGGGTCCTTCGACTACTATTCCACGGATTGCACAGCGAATACAAACGCCGCGGACCCATACCCGGTGAATCTTCTTTTCCACTTGAGATATTGTAATTCGTATTGTTAACATTCTGCTGGTCTTTTTATGATTCCTTGTTCCTCATCTGGAATCAATGGCCCAAGCCGTTTCACGATAACTTTTATTATGTCGGTCTTTTTTGAAAGAATTCTGGAATCGCAGGACTTTCATCTCTTTTTGGGCAGAATGTGAATACTGTATAGCAGAGACAGTCAAATTTTTAGGTACTAGACTCCGGATTTTTATGTGGTTTTTATATTTTGAACGGAAGAAATGAAAATTAATTTCATCCTCGAAAATGATGGTCACTTTTCGTAGAAATGAACGTAGAAGTCTTGGGTCCATTTATTAATAGATATTAAAGTTACCAAAATTTCACTTCAATTTCTAGATATGCTGAGCAAATTATTGAAAATACAAAAATTAGTCTAAGAATATATTCGCTTTTCTTATACTCTTGAAGACTGCTTGAAATGTCCACTCTAATCTTTGTCATAAGCTGCCACAAGTTATGATTTACATTGAGCAAGTAGAGATTGGCAATAAAATTCGATTAAATAAAAAAATTCTAAAACCATTCATATTTTAACTCTAAATTTTATGTTCCAGTGGTACAACAATACGAATTAAGTGAGTAATTCAAGTGGTGGTGCATTTTCATTGACGATCGCGAATCAGTATTCTAGGAGTGAATCGAAGAAGAAGAAACTAAATAGTCCTCTTTTGATATGTACTCTTTGTCTTGTAAAGTTCTTCCTGCTTAGGCACTTTAGATATTGTGCTTTGTCGATATGATTAGCTCACGAGCATACAAAAAAAAATCTATAGACGATAACCTTCCATTTAATCTTACGTGACCGACATTCTCAGCGATATCAAATCAATAATATCAAATATTGATTCTAAGTCCTTGTTATTTAGTACAAACCATACAAATAATAGTATCACGACAACAATGATTAATACGTTGACAATTAGACGAAATTAATAAATTTGCTGTTAAAAATACTACAAGCCGAAAATGGCTGAAAAAAAAATATAACAAGATCAATCATTCTAAAATATTTATAGAAACAGATACGTCAGTCATCGATAACCATTACGACAATCAACGTGTTAGTTATACTACATGCTCTATATCAAATAATTATTAGAATAAAAAATGACAATTGAATTTCGCAATCTTATTCTTAGGTTTCTCTCTTTGTGAGGCTATTGGAAATTTTTTGACTCACCCGAAACCTACGCAGGTTGACCTTCGAGTTGCAGATCGACGAAAAGAATAAAAGAAAATGGAAACGAAGGGAGAGAACGACAGACCGTGTGACGGGTCAACGATCGCGACAAAATTCCAGGGACTTTGTACAAATATCGCTTAAACAGGTCGTTGAGAATACACGGGGAAAAATTGACATAAACATTCGTCCATTTTTATGCGCAGTCGTTTACACTTAGTTCGCTGGTAGAAGTGTTTGCAGTGTCTGTTCGAAGGAAAAATATCCCATATTTTGAAAAAAGTAGTGACGAAGATTTTAAGAATGTGATTAATTCGTCCATTTTTATGCGCAGTCGTTTACACTTAGTTCGCTGGTAGAAGTGTTTGCAGTGTCTGTTCGAAGGAAAAATATCCCATATTTTGAAAAAAGTAGTGACGAAGATTTTAAGAATGTGATTTGAGTTGACTAGGTATGGAATTGTCTTCAATCCTGACTTGATTCTTTTGTTAATTAATTTACGAAGTTTCAATGAACTAATCGATGTTTTTATGAAGATTCTAAGAATTTCACTTGACTGTCTTCTTCGTTAGAAATGTTTTCGAATCATGACCTCGTTGATTGCTTTACAGAATTGTAAGAAACAATACTTTTCCCAATTCCATGTTCTATTTACTGCGATAGATTATCCGAAACGATAGTAATTGATAACATCTTATCGTTAACTGGAATTATGTACTTATTATGAAACTATACAAGTTATACTTCAAGTACGGTGTACTATTTAATGTAACATGTTGCAACACAACGTGAGATAACGATGACAAAAACTACAAAGTTTTAGTACTTGAAGTATTGCTCTATTATCAAATAATCATCATAATATAAAAATGAATATTAATTACTGTTGCAACGCAAAATTCGTACGTTCTGTCTATGGGACGAAATATATATTTAATAATAATATTTTTATTAAAATATATTTAACTTTCCTAAAAAAATTATGTTACAATAAAGTCTTCAAATATTTTATAACATTATTTATATTATTTAAAATTCTGCTAAATATAATCAACGTTATAAGTCTTATTTTATTTATTCTAAACTGCGGATAAAAACGCGATTAGTCGCGGTAGTCAACGTATTAAACAATGTGTGATGAAAATTGAATAAATGTAAAATAAGTTAGTGATAATATTGCCAAAATCCAGTAACAAATATTCGCTAAAATCAAACGATAAGTAGAAGAAATGAACAGAGGAGACACAAAGGTGAACTGGTTAAAGTTGAGAAAGAAATAAAAAAAAAAAAAGAGGAAGAGGACTCACCTTTACGACAAGCGGGGCAAACTCAGAAAAATCGTGGTTTCAACTGAGGTTAAGCTCTCATATATACCCAGATGTACCTCATTAGAATTCAGGTGCAAGGGGCCTGGCACGATTGGTTGGTTCGTCGAACCTCTGCCTCCCGACACCGCGAGGAGGATGATCGCGCGACGATCACGATCTATCACAATTGGATGATCTCGCTTCTTATCAGAACTGACTCTTTTGACTCCTTCAATTCGTCATCGATCCCTTTGTTTCTATGCTTTCCCCTTCTCTATCCTTCCCTTACATCCGGTTTCATCCTCCTCGATTTATGTCTTGTCAACTTATAATTCATTATACAGATCAACGAGAGTTGTACTCGTCTCTTTCTCGAGATTACGAGGTTCATTCATTTCCGTATCACGCCTGCTGATGATCATTTGAATTCCAATTTCGAAAAAAAATTCAATGCTCTTCAAGGTCTTGAAGGTTTCGAGTGGGATTCGATATGCGTAGTCTTGAAAATTTTGATAATCCTTGAAAGTTTTCAATTTATAATCTTTGATCTAGATTTGAAAATCTGGAAAATCTCGAGAGTTTTCGAAGTTTTTGATAGTCTTGGTGGTTTTGAAAATCTTGGTTATTTTGATAAATTTTGTTAGCTTGTGCAAGCATTTTAAATGCAATCAGGATTTAATTCAAACAGTGTCATTAATATAAAATATTAAAAAAAGATCTTTACAGTCTATTTTAATTAAATTTTATAGTTTACATCATACATATCATACATTGCGTAAAATTGTTTTGAAAAATTTTCAATCTTCTCTTGAGATGAGATTTTATCAAAGTATTCAAGATTTCGAAGATTACCAAGATTATCAAGATCATCGGATTTCAAAGCTATCAAGATTTTTAAGATCTTCAAGTGATTCGAAATGCTTGATAATTCATCATTAATCATACATATAAAATTGAAATGAATTTTTAGCAAAATGGTAGTCCAACATTACTTTCTTTCTTCGTTTTTCGCGATTCGATCCCCTATCAATAGATTCTTATCTTAGAATCAATATTTCATTATGATACGTTATCAATTGCATAGTTAATTATCTTTTTTCAATTGTATGCCATATGTAATATTAATTAATGTTAATAGGAAATTTTTGTTTCTAAATATATTTTATTATCGTAATGTAAATATTAATGCACAGCAGCATACCAATATCTCAACAAAATTAATAATAAAGTTGAAGAGAAGTAAAAACTAATTAACTTTTTACTGTTTATTGGAGAATTATAACAACTCGTTATTAAATTATTTAATTTCGAAATTTTTAATTTAATTTTCTAAAATACAAAATAAAATCAAATATTCTAAATTTAATCTAACATAAAGTAACAATCACTTATAATCCAGTGGTATTATCTGTTTTTGTTTTAATCAAATGTTTCTTCTAATTAATTTTTTAGATTTTTTTTTTTTAAATAAATTTATTAAAACATTCCTCCAAGCGTATGCACACGTACTATCCTGATCTTGAAATATTTCTTCCAAAGATACTCAAACTAAAATTCAAAACGATCAGACCGAAGGTGAAAATCAAGCAAATCGTACGTGAAAGGTCGAAGGGAAATCTCAGCTCATGTAATATGGATCTTATTTTATTCGTGTAACAATAACAGTTCCTGTTTCCACAGTAGTTTCCCCTTACAATAGTGTTTCAGTGTTTCGTTCTAACGATTCTCTTGGCGCAGTGAGCAACCGCAGAAAGCAGCAACCTTTTAACAGGTTTCGCAGGTATCGTCTGAACCAATCGAGAACATCGAACGAGAAGTTCGTAGCAACCAATGGACGCGTCATCGTTTCCTTTCAATCTTTCACTTCACTTCGATACTCTCGATAATTCGCGACGAAGGTTGAGGAAAGTTCTCAAAAAGGGCACGATGGTAGCGATTGCCGAGTGAAACAGCTGTCCCTCACAAGCTCTAAGTTCCTCTCTTCCTCAATTCTCTATTTCGCTGCCATCGTTCGTTTCGTCGTGCATTCTACACGTCGTAGATGATCGTACACGGATCATCGTATCGTACAAAATTATTCCTAACACGTGGATGCCTATGGACCGAAGAGTTCTCTCGTATAATAGAAACGCGTCTCTACCATTAATTATAGCATGCTGATGAGCGAGATACTTGTCTTCTTCCTCGGGGTTGACAGTCATCAAAGGGGAGGTTTTATCCTTAACGTTAAACCATTTGTGCTGCGCGTTATTCTTGCCGGCTTATTTCTCTTCTTCTTCTCTTTCTTTAATTGACGAGCAGCGGCCGCGGCGTTTCGTGACCGATCTGCTTTTTTTTGCGTGCGTAATTTGGCACTCTTCGATTTCGTTCGAACGCTCTCGTCGTTCTAACGTCCAAGAGCATTTCCAACAGACTACAATCGTGTAAGATGAGAGTAGAAACACGCGTACTTTCGCGACGCTACGCGTCTGAATGCTGGCGGCTTCGTCTTGGTCCTTTGAAGCGTGGTTCTTATACTACAGAGATCTCGTTATTTGTATAAATTATATCATTAGATTGCAACACACGTGAAATGTCCGATTCTTCTGTATCGATATTTCGAGACACTTTTCCGATTCAACCTTCGTTTGCTTTTCTTTACACATTGCTAATGTTACTTTTAATCATTGTTATCTTTTTAAACATCTAAACCATTTCCTTGGCGAGAAAATGTTTGTAAATCAACAGATTGTTGAAGATGCCTTTAAAGAATAATTAAAAATTTTAATTATAATGAGAAAAATCATACTGAATTAATTAATTGGTATAACTAAATAATGAATTAAGAAATTTACAATTTAGTTGAGAAAAAAATTTATAGATAGTAATAATTTTTTTTTATATATTCCAATAGTACATTTAAAATTACCATAAAAAATCGGACATTTCGTCATCACAGATAAGAAATTGAAATAAAAATTCGTTTCATCTGCTAGATATTATCCTATTCTGGATATTCTATATATTTTTCTGTATTTTTTTTTTTTTTTTTTTAAAATTTCCCCCAAGGGCAAAATCCGCCGGCCAATAAAAATNTTAATTAAAGTTGGTGAATTTAAAAATCCGCTAAAGGGAAAGGAAGGTCTGGCCTTTCGACCAGAATAATAATAACAACGAATGCAATTCCCGCTTCAAAGAACCAAGTTTCGATTATATCGAAAGGTTACGTCGACAATCGATCTCCATTAAATGGATACGATATTACACGATTTTTATAGAATTTATCTAGTCGCACTTTCGAAGTCTTTTTTTTTTCATATTGTTAAACAATACGAAAACAATCTCGATTGATAGGCAACGAGACTCGACTTCCGGGAAAAACATAATACACGCCGCTTCGAAACGTTGAAGGTAGCGAAAACATTCGACGTAGAACAACGTTATTACAGGACGCTTCTAAAGCATACATACATACGTTACGTGTTTTTTTTTTTTTTCCTTAAATTACAGATGATCCAACGTCGATCAAACGTACGTAATCTGTATGAGAAAAGTTCGTAAGAAAAGTGTCGAGTACTCGAGTGATTAGTGCGTCATATTATCAGATCTATGCGTTTGATCGCGTTGAAGTTGGAGCAGATCCACTGATGGAAACACCGATCAAACGTGCAGAAGTTGATGATAATGTTTCGTTTGTTTGTCGGAATACAATGACATACAATCTGTATCTTAGTGTAGTCAGATTAAAGAAATTGCGAATGGTAAAACTGCGGATTGTGTTTTCATAATTAAAGAAATGGAACTTTATTTCATTTGTTAAACATTATAAGTATTTTATATACTTTTGCGTGTTGTATGCATCTTGTAAAAGTTTGAACTTTCAGATTTCCCAGAAATGCCCATAAAAATCGCAGTCTATTAAAGTTCTATTGGCAGATTTCCGAATACAGTCGTACTTCGATAACTTGAATCTTGAAGAAAGCGAAAGAACTTTCGAGCGATTAAAAATTTGATTTATAAAAGCCAGAATTAATTTTTCAATTTCTGAAAACATTTAAATAATTTCATTATTAGAGTATGAACAATTGACAACTATAATATCAATGATCGTATTGGATTAATTATTGACTTATTTCTCACGAAAGTATTTGAACGCTTATAAGAATACTTTATGAATATTTAATGTATATTATATAAAATATCTTGATATTTCATACATATACTATAATGAGAACTGATTGTTATACTTATATCAATTTTGAAACAAATCTAAAAATGTACATAATATGGAAGTTACAAGATATTTAATACAAGTACATATTTTGTAGAAATTAGAAAATTGTTTATACAGTCATCCATTATATCAATGAGCCTTAATATTCAACGGGACCATTTTTAATCATATGTATATTTTTATCATATACTTAACATATTAAAAATGATTATTCATGCTATAGACTAATTTTTTACTACATATATTTTTGAAACAAATATCTTGCAACTGGTATACACATTTTCAGATTGGTTTAAAATGTTAGCAATATAATCATAGTCGTCATTTCTCATTTAGTATAGTTGGTGTTAACGAAATTGCAAAATATTTCGCAAAATTTCTTTTACGATAAGTGTTCAATCATTTTCATGAATTACTGTGAATGTGGAAGCAAACTTTGACTTGCAAAAGGTTTCTACATTCAAGTTTCGATACAAACAGAGATAAAATACATGGTGAACGTATGACGAAACAATTCGACAGAAGTTCATTTTTCAAAAGTTTACAAAGTGGAATGAAGGAAATTTTTGTCTTTTGAAGGTTTTCGAGGCTGCAGAGGCTCGAGTTACCGAAGTTTAGCCATATTGCCGTGTTTGATCCTTTCACCTTTCTCATTTCGTGACTATTTCAAAGTAAAAAGGATGGGCACTCTGATTTAGCATTAAGAAACGTGTTGTTTAATTTATCAGTCACTTCTTACGTTATTTTTGATTGGAACAAGTGTTGTGATAAATTACTTATACGGCATTCACGCATTCTGAATGTGATAACAGTGTTGGCATTGAACACTTCATTGCAACGAATCAATCATTACCTTGCACGTTTTGAACAAATCTATCGAGCACACACAGATGTTCGAAGAATCTATTTAGAATTTCATGTACCCTCGGATCGGTGTTTTACACCGCAAATTCACTCGCGCCTCAGTCAGTTCAATTTCGATCATTATAGCGATCTTTATTAATATTTTGACTATGATGCGTCGCTCGTAGCACCTACCGCAAACCTTAAACTCTACCTTGTTCCTTGTATCTTATCGCTAATGTATTCGTTTCTCTTACGTAAATTCGCCGATGACTTAAACCGATGATTCCCAAACTCGTTGCAGTGTTATGTACAGACACAGTGGATACAATAAATTATTTCTTAGCAATTAACGTTAGTAAATGTAAAGTTAAAAGAAATATTTCTGCGGGTCCGTTGCTATTAATAATGATAATGATAATTAATATAACTAAGAACAATATGTTTATAAATGAAGAATCCACGAGAAAAAAAGGGGGAATTTCAATTTTAATGAATTTTGAGTTTAAGTCTCTTCGTTTGGAAAAATATTTCGCTATGGGTATGTTTGGATCCAACATTCGCCCTACACGTTGCTCAAATCATCGTTCAAGGGTTGATGAACGTTGAGAGAACGAGTTTGCGAAATACGACTTTGTGTAACAGATAAATTCCATTGAATTCCACCAATATAATTGTTTATTCTATTCTCTGTCAACGAGAAAGTTGTATTATGAGAATAATTTGACCAAAGAAAAAAGATAATAATATGAGAAATTTACAGTAAGAAATAGGAATAATTTTTTCAGAAGGTAATAGAAAAAATAAAATTTAATCATCGTGTAGGTATGAAAGTTAAGTTTAAAATCTTGGGAATTGTTACTATCGATGCTTTAGAAAATTGGAATAGGAAACTTAATAGATATCGTAAAATTTCAAGAATCATTTTTTACTTGTACGATCGTTCAAAAACCATGTTGATCAATTTTGTAAATAATGATATTGTACAAACATGAACTTATAGAAGTAGATCATTTGTCCCGTAAAAATTTAATATCAATTTTGCATTTGTGCAATGAAGCTAAGAAAATTAGTTGCTAATACATTGAACAATCTAATATGAAATGCACTTGATTCTTCTAATTAATTACTATTAGCCGAATTCAGTGGTCAGTCATATCTCTGAATAACAGTATTCGCACGAATTGGAGGAATTTCGATTACAGTCATTTGCTAAAGTGAGCCGCACTGTGCGATCGCTGCTTCTTAATTTATTATTTATTGCTAGTGATAGAAACTCGTGGAAGCATTCTCTTCAAGAGGAAGAGGAAACATCGAGGCAGAATGGCGTCAAACGACACGCGGCATCAGAATATTTATCGCTAGAATAGTTTACGTGGGGAGCAACATTTACGATTACAGGGTATAGGCCTCGCAGTTAGTCTTTAATTTTACGATGACGGAATTTCATATGTTTCGTGTGTTTATTTCGTTAAAAAAAATGTACAACACCGAACAGGGATATATCAATCGAATACAAATGTCTTGCGAAATTGTTAGAAACGTGCTCTCAATGTCAGAATCGAGTAATCCAATGAATGGACAATGATTAAAATCTTCGAGGGCAAATCGAAGACTTGAAACCATCCTGTCTCGACGTCACGATTAAATGGTATAACGTTTTAAGTAGAAAATAGTAAATAGAAATTGTTCTGCTTAAAAGTGGGAAACAAAAATCGAAGGAGAACAAATAATAATAGAAAATTAACCCTTTGCACTTTAGCTACCAGCAACCCCAAGATTAATTATTCAAATTATTAAATAAAAAGATCTATATATGGTTACATTTTAAATTTTATTACATGTTTGTTATCTTAATTCTGTTTCAGAATAAATTTGTATTTCACTGCTTTTTTTTTATTATTGTCGCTGCTTCTTCCTGGAATAATTTCATTATCGATTGCAGTTTTCGTTAGATTTATATATATATATATTAGAATCAAAGTCATCTTCATTGATCTTCATTGATCTTCATCAAAAGATTTCTATTTTTTGACTACGGAATTTTTTTCATGCAATCGTTGCAAAGTGCAAAGGATTAATAGTTTCTTTATTTCCGAGACAAAGGATCAACATAAACTCTCGTTCGAATTTACTATTTTCTCCTATAAATATCGTTCACCTAATTCTGTTCGACATCCATTACATTACTAGTTCTTATCGACGATCTAGAGAACAGCTATTTATTATCAGTTTATTTTTAATCCATGATTATGTACAATATTTACGCAAATAAAATAAAGAGAAAAGATTTGTTTCCTTTATCATTAATGTAATCGTAATAGCAAGTTGTCAGACGAATCATT
The DNA here is from genome assembly GCA_002806875.1 of Lepidotrigona ventralis hoosana. Taxonomy (NCBI): domain Eukaryota; kingdom Metazoa; phylum Arthropoda; class Insecta; order Hymenoptera; family Apidae; genus Lepidotrigona; species Lepidotrigona ventralis. The sequence goes on from NIPQ01093065.1 coordinate 80,244, forward strand.
CGTTACGAAATTTCAAAAAACGTTACACGAGGAAAGATGGTTTTGTTTCTCTGTTGTTCCGGGCTGGCAGTAGAGTTTTCTTCTTTTTTTTTTCTTTTTTTGTGCTAGAAGGATTTAGTTTTCCCGTGGCTATGTCCGAAAGACATTAACCTAGATCATCTTACGAGTAATAATTCTCTCTTTGTTGATAGAGAGGTAATGGCGTTACCGGCGAGAGATCCTCGTCTTCTAAGCTCGATTCGGTCTTCAATGGAAGAGTGGCCAGTGCTTTCACTGTCGAAGCAGAGAAGTTAGTTATGTCAGGTCAACGTGAAACGTTCGCTGGAGAATTGTTCTACATTTTAAGCTCGAGCCTCTCGTCATTTACAGTTTGAAATTTGTGTATAGAAATTTTCGAAATCCTACGTACTTTCAGAATCCAATATGGAAAGTGTCGGTCAAAATCTTTAGAATTTGGTATGGAAATTTTCCTCCAACGAACGTGCATCAATTAAAAGAAAGTCACTGCAAAAAATGGAAATTAATCGAGGAAAGGATGTATGAGAGGAAACAAAAAAAAAAAAACGTAAACAAAAAAAAATGAAAGAAAAATATAAACAAACCTGAGAAACGATAATATGATGTGCGTGTCCTATATGGGAGGATGGAGAAAGCATGTCAGTCAGTGTGCCTGGTTACCTATACACAGTATAAACAATCCAAACAACACTCACTACGTATGATACAACTATATCTTACATCGATTGGACTCTCGACGAGGAAATTAATTATATGAGTAATCGAAATTAAAAATATTCACGATGATGCATGCCAATGAGAAATTCTTCGAATATCTTGCATTTTGAACTGGAGACATTGCTAATTTCCAATGAAAAATGTATAATTAATCTCGATGAGTAGATAGCATAATTATGCACAATTAATTTCGGTCGATATCTACCAGTTCCGATAAGATAATAAGTGGATTGTGAATTTTTATGCATTTATGAGATGCTTAAAATACAAAAATATAAAGGATATCAATTTATATAAAATACAATATTACTATAAAGAATATGAAACATAAAACATTTTATAGTTGTAATTATTAATTGTATAGGATATTTTTAATATGTTAATCAAAAGATATTATTATTTAATTTTAATTATAAAACATTTTCATATATAAAATATTTAAAACAGAATAAAATAAATTCTCTTTATCCAGTTTATAAAAGATTTATCACTGGATAAAAATTCGCAGTCCAATAGCAAGATACTATAAAATAAAATATACAATGAAGAAACTGAACAAGCGCCAAGCCTTCTGCACTAAAAAAGCAGAAGGCACGAAAGCTCTTCTAAACATTGGTCATGCTATCACACCACTAAACACTATATATTAGATTCATGCAAAATGAATCAAACCGATAAAATTATTTTCGAGAAGTCAAAGTGTTTAACATACCTGCCACCATCTTGCTCTTCTCCATCACCTGCTTCGCCAAAATTTGATTTAGCTGTAAAATATGCTCCCTTTGCCGCTTCTCTTCCACTACCTTTCTCTTCAAGCTGTCCGATTGCTCGATATTAATATTGTCGTCTGAAAACGATAACGATTCGATTTAATTACTTAATATTTACTTAACAAGTAATTCTAATTTTCAGTGTTCGACTCTTTCGTTTATACATTTCTTTCATTTTATTTGAAGAATATTACAGTTAAATAACATATAATTTTCTACATCCTTCAGATCAAAATAAGATTTTCAACGAACTAAAGGAAACACATTAATAGTGGTGTGTTTTAACATACTCGTATCTAATGCTTTGATGGTTAATAAAACTGGCAATTAAATTTTGTTCAGCGTTTCTGTGTAAAACATTGAAAGTTCAACAAGCAATTTGTTAATGTAATAATCTTTCGTCGACACATACCGCTTCCATCCGGTGCAGTCACGGTTGTCTCCGACAGCATTTTCCTTATCGCTTCCGCTTTCTTCAATCGTTGCTCCTGCTCTTCCGCAGTTAATTCTGGCGTCTGGAATACAATTTTGTTCCAATTTCGTCATACTGAAACATCAATAAAATAGCAAAGAAAAAAAAGAAAAGTTCTAATTTCTCAGATATATCACCTGTTCAGGAATATATCTCTCAGGAATCACGATCTTATTAGGCGTTCCCAACAACTGATCAATAGTACTCTCGTTATACTTCAGCTCCTTGTGACTCAATGTCGATCTCACGACATCCGGCGCGTTGATCCTCGGCCTAAGTGCTCGCTCCATATCCAAATCATCTCTAGCTCTACCCATTCCCTAGGGAACACCAACGAAACACTCATTCAACATACTCGCCGCCGCAATATGTTTTACTTCAACAACTCGTTACTCAAAACACAGCAAAGCGACGCCAAGTGAAACGATACGACAAAATGGTAGAACAGAAGGGAACCGAACGAGAGCGATTACACGAATCGGGGATAAACGAAGAGAAATTACGAAAACGATAAGAAAAAAAAAAAAGAAATGATACCATCTTGGAGAAGGTGTCCTCTAGATCGAGGACGGGTTTGCTACTGGACACGGTATAGTGTCGCCTTTTCTCGCGTGGGATCTGTCTGCGCCTCGGCCCCTCCACCTTTTTCTCCGTCATCTCCTTGATAATCTGCTTCGCTGCCTCGCTCTTGAAAACTGGCGACAGCTGCGGTGAGTTCGACGCGTTCAACGAGGAGGCGAACTGTCTCTCCTGGCCTTCGAGGCTGGTCGGTGACAATAATTCTGGACTCACTGGCTCTGTCATGTTGTCGTTTCTCGTCGTAGGATTCTCATAGTGTCTGTACGGTGGGTAATACAGTTGTTGATGATGGCTCGACCTAACTGGATAATTTTGCTGGCTGGGGCTGTAGGATGGACTTGTCGAGTAATTCGGCGAGCTCATAGGTAGATGCGAGCTCGAGGCTAGGCTCTCCGTGTACGGTGAAAGAGTACTGTCCGAGCTTCCGTCCTGGGTTTCGAACTGCGTCGATCGGCAGGCAAAATAATGGAGGGCATGACGAAGTGAGGGCCGAACAAAATAAGGCGTCGCGGGATGAAAGACGAAACCAATGAAAAAAGAAGAAAGAACAAAATGCATGAAATAATACGTGTGTTTGATTTGGCTAGGGTGATGCGTGATGATTGGTTCGTGACGTTTGTTTCGATGTTGGTTGTACCGATGTGCTGAGTATGGGAAATAAATTTTGCACAAAGTATCAGACTTTCGTTTCCATCTTAAGAAATATTATTATGACAAATATATTTTAGATTTTGTACAAAAAACATTAGATATATATATAAGAAGGTGGTTCAATAATTATCTTGTCAGTCTTCATAGTTTTACAGGTTTTAACAAGCTAATTTAGTCTTTTTTTTTTACTATGACGGTAACAATGGTCGGATTATTTTTCGTTTAATAAAGAAAAAAGTAACATTCTGTTATTCAATTTTTTATGATCTAAAGGGATATGAGGAAATTTGTAGAAGACTTACGATATGAGGATAATGATATTCTTCGTTCTAGTGATATTCTTCTGAGGATTTAAAAAGTATTTAAACGAGGATGGACCAAGTGCGTTGACAAGCAAAGGGACTATAAAATAATTATCGAAAAATAATATTGTCGTATAAATTCCAAATAATTATTGAATCACTCTCGTAAATTAAATCATTATTTACATCGTATGAAAACACAAATATTTTGTTAGCACGTGACAAAGATTCTTCAAGAAGAAAAAGGTAGACACGAAGAAATTTTATCAGTTCAGTCAGTTAGCGCATCGGTATCAAGATACAGAGATAGGAAATGACTCGGTAAATCATTGTTAACTCACCCTGACTTTATTCCGTCTGGCCAGCATAGTTCTCAAGGCGTGCATGCTGTCGCTCCTGGGAGGAGGCACCACCGGAACCTGATGAATCTCGGGCTGCTGTTGCCGCTGTCCGCCAAAACCTCTCGGTAAGGACATGCTTCTTTGGAACTGCACATCGTCCAAGTCCGTCAGCTGGACTGTGCTTTGAGCGTGAATCATCGGCGACTCTTCTACCACCTTTCCTAATTGAGCCTTCTAAAAATAAATTGATTGGAAATAGAGTAAAATAAAATCGAAGCTGCGACAACGTTGATCGCGTTGACGTAGCTGACCACCATTCGTGCTCGAAATAAATTGACCGATTGATTATACTCATAAGAAAACAAAAGATCGAAAATTGGAAAGGAATGGACTTGTGAAATACAGTAGGATTGGTAGAAATCTGTTTCATACGTTATAACAACTGTACTAATTACTCAAACAATTATTCAATCATTTATTACTTATAAAGTAATACTACTAGCTATTACTAATTTATTAGCATCACTATTACTTATTTAATTCATTACACACTAATACCTTTTCTACTTACTTAAACTCGCAAGTGAATAAATTTAAATATTCAAGATGGTATGTACTATAATGGTGGTGGACTATAAACTATAATATATAGTATAAACTATATATTATAATAAATTTCTAAATTCATAACTTTCGTTTCGATAAAATTACAATGAAGCTTGCGTCGTTTTTTCATAATCTAACCAGGTGGTCGTTTTTTCAACAACAAAAAAAAAAATAAATTGCCAATTTTTCATGTACATAGAAAACACGAAGAAATTACCTCGAATTTCTGAGAGCCTCCTAAATCATCGTCGCACAATCTCTTGGCACCTCCAGGCGCCTGAAGCCCGTTTGTTAATGGAATTCCAATGTTTCCAGTTCTGTCTCCCCGATCTCTTTGCCGTCTTTCCGATTCCCGTTTCACGATTCGCACGGTCTTAATCTCTTGTTTCTCACGATTGTGGATCAAGCCTTGAAAACGCCATTATCACGAATTACCAATCGCCATTGTCTGGCTAGTTGCGTTATTGCTTCACTTACCGGCAAACTTGTTGTCCTCGTTCTGTCTGTAATTATCGTTCAGTAACGATTCTTCGGCCAGGGGTGGCGGTGGCGGAGGTGGAACATATTCCGGTGGAGGAATCGTGCCGTTGGTTAAATGTTCATCCTGCTTGTTGTTCTCTGAAAAATAGTTAAATATATTCTTACCTGCTAACCATGAACACTTATTCAATAAATATATAAATTTAACATCTTATCGGATGTTGTCTATGATTTCCTTCAGCTTTTAATTGATTTTACAATTAAAAAGACTTTACGAAGCGCGATTCAATTTTTGTTTAACCATTTCCCCAATTTTACGATTTTAGACAATCACTAATCAAAAATCAACGACATTTAACGATTTCGTTTTTAAGATTAAGTTAAGCTGCTTCGGCAAGCAATTTCCAGCGATGTTTCTTTTTCCAATCATTCAGTGCATTGATCTCACTTCTGTGCTCACCTTGAATCCTAGAATCCGTGTTGACGTATAACGGAGCGACGTTCGCTTGCATCAGGCTTCCTTTCCCCTGCATCTGATCCTTTAGAAGCTGTTGCTTCAGCTGATGCTGTTGAATCTGTTCGCGCAACTGGGGCGAGAGCGAGGAAATGTGATTCTGCGGCGACTGAGGGTACGATTGTAAGTTCGTCTGCTGACGATTCGTGGGCGAGGAGTCTTTGATCTGCGTCGGTGAACCGAAATGAGGATACGGTCCACCGTTCTGCTTGCAACGAGGCGACGAGGACAGCGCGGGACTCGATGGTGAATCCAAGCCGTGGTCCAATGTTATCCCGGAATCGAGATCGGTCTCCAACCAAGAGTTTTGCGTCCGCTTCTTTGGCTGGTGCACTTGGGGAGCTGCGTTAGAGTTCAATTTAATAATGAGAACGTCATTAGGTAATTGCATTGAATTGGGAATTAGCGACAACGGCAATAAAACTATTAAATATCATTTTGTTCATAATTTATGTTTGAGACAGAATTAGTTAGATTTTCGTAATTTTGAATCAGCTTGTTTGATACAGAATCATCAGTTCTATATTTTTTGAAAGTTAAATTAAAGTGTGAAAGTTAAAGTAACGTGTGAAAATGAAATTGAACACACAGTTTTGTGTTTGTTCGACTGATGTAGAGGTTTGACAAAATTTCATCTACAACAATCTAACATGACATAAATTTTAAAATAAAAGACTGTAAATTTATATGTGTACAGCGATAGACATAAGATCAGCATATGTGTACATTACACGAGAACTAATAACTTTTATACCATTTTTAGCTAATAACTATACTATATTCTAAGAGTCTAAGATGCTATTCCAAGATGTATAAATAAAGTATTAAGTATAATACCATTTTATAAAATCTCGTCCCGCTTTCCAAACTTTCTTTTATCCACCGCTGGTTAAATAATCTTTCTTTCATGCCTCGCAGAAAGAACGACTCACCAGATGTAGGTTGCGGTCGGATTTGCTGCACCAGATTGTGAGATTTCTCTGTTAGCTGTCTAACTTGAATGCTTAATTCCTTTCGTTGTCTCTGCAGATCTCCGACCAATTGTTGAACTCTTCTCAACTCGGCTTCAAGGGGGCCAGTCGTGGCCGAAGTGTCTCTAGTCAGATTCCCTGCATATCTTCTCGATGCCTGAAGCTTCTGCCGCAGTACCACCAAGTCTTGTTCCAATCTCGCATTCTCGGCGACCGTCTCCTCGAGTTTCTGTAAGGCAAAGTTACGGCGGAGAATTATTTCGCGGGTCTTCGCGAGGTGGTCGATAAGAAGCTAATATATAAGAACAGAAGTCAACGAACAGAAACGGCCAACGAAACAGAAATTTATCTATTCCTGTGCTTTAAGTGATTTACCTGGAAGAATACCGGCTTCACCTGGAAACAACGAATCGACGATTAAATCGGGCAAATCAGTTCCACGAGAGAATGAACCGCGCGATGCATGACTATGTTATTCACCTCTACTCAAGGTGGAAGAGCATGACTGAAGCACTAATCCCTTTCTTAAATATAATAATAAGCATATTAGAATTTCGAAGGAAATCAACGTTCTAAACTAAATTAATATGTAGTGCTATTTTTTTTTTGTATGTACTAATTATAAATTATAAATATATAATATAAAGTAATATTTATTAATAAATTTATTAATATCAATAAAATATTAATTAATTGTGCAAAATGTCTCTTGTACGTCTTAATATTAGCAATGAAGAATAATTTACGGGCGAAATTTATAATCATCGGCTCAGTTGTGCTCTCCACTCTGTATTCCACAAAAAAAAGCCCAATTCAATTCGCCAGACTTTCTTTTGAAAAAGGCGAAACGACGAAATCCTGATTACTTTCTGCGGGGCGGAAACCACGAGAAATTTCCCCCGTTCTTCGAACAATAGATCGCCGGAACAAATTCCGACGAAAGAAAACTTCTCGATTGAATTCGTCCCCTCTGTCGTCAAATGGAAATTCGCACAAAACCGATTAAAGTTTCGCCATGGGGTTCCCGTTCGTGGGAACCCGGGCGAACTTATTCGCGATTAAGCAGCATGTGTTGTTCTTATTCGAATCTAAAGTTCGTGTGTACAAAAGCACAATAAGTTTTTTTTTCCGAATAAAGTTTAAACCAGGCCAACACAGTCTATTTTTTGGGCAAGATTTAACCAAAGATTAATAATTACATTTCTACTTTATTTGATAATCATTATTAATGATTAAATTCCTACACGTAGTTGAGTTTCTTTAGTGAAATTATTACTAGTTCCGTGCAAAGACTTTTCCTATTGAAATATGTCGTCGCTGTTTCCTTCTCTCTCTTTCTTCGTTATAATTGCAAAATTTAATAAACTGATGAATTTGTAAAATTCATTAAAGGAGTCTAAATTTCATTTAAAAACCATCATTGAAAATTGACGATTAATTTTTTAATTAAATCGACCCCTCTGGCTTTTCGATAATTAATCACAATTTCGATTTTAATCACAGTTCGAATCGTTTGATGCACAACTCCTAGTTCAGGCGAAACTTTTCCTCGATCAATTTTCAACGAGTTTCGCTGATCGGAGACAAAAATCGCGACGATTACAAGAATCTCAAGAATGTTTGAAATATCTTACCTTCGAGTTGTGCGCCAGCAACACTCTCACTCTGCNGAGTTGTGCGCCAGCAACACTCTCACTCTGCTTAGCTCTTTTTCCAGCAACAGCTGCTGCTTCCTGTATCTCTCAGCTTCCGCCAAATTGCTCCTACTGCCCTGCAGTTTGTGCCGGAGACCACCTAGTGCTTTCTCCAGTATCTCCTGTAATCGAAATCGAGAAGGTTTAGCTTTGCTGGAATGACTGACATCCTTCTAAAATCGTAAATAGCAACTGTTGGAGAAACGTTCGGATAGCGAGATAAAAATAATTTATCGATCGAACTCGGTCGTTGAACGTTACGCTTTTATTTATGAAATATTTGATAAAATTATTTGATTTTCAAACATGTTAATTTCGAACTTGTTTAATTCTTTTGTTTCAAAAAAAAAAAAAAAAAAAAAAATTTTTTATTATTTAAATTTATTTAAAAATTTGAGAATTAAAAAATTAATCTTTNATGAATTTAATTTACCATGTTTCGCGATAAATGAAATTTTAAGACGTAAAGTCACTGATCTTTCATTGCGCTCTAAATATTACAAATGCTTCTCTGCAACACTGATAATTTTGATTTATACCTTTTCGCCCATCTACATTTGCCCAGAGGATCAAAGACCCCTTCATTATTAATCTTTCAATTTATTAGCACGAGCTAGTTCACAATGATTGCCAGAATAAAATTCGCAGTAAGAAACATTTATACAATACACTGTATAACAGTACACTGTCACTGTGAATGAACGACATAACATGCTCTCTTTCGAAATTACGAAACTAATGAAAATAAATGAACAAGAAGACCTTCACAATTGAGCAAAGAATAACAACACACAGTGATAACACCAAAAAAATCACGTTTTTCTCAAATTCCACAAGTGCGCGATCCAAACTCCACTACGTTCTTCAAAAGATCGGGAACGAACGAACGAAAAAAAGAAAAGCAAAAAAGAACGCGCGCATTTTTTACGATCGCACCCTTACTCGCCTTGTCTTGCTGAAGACTGTGAAGTGTTCCGGATTCCTCCTGGAGCAGGCGATCCAGTTTGTAGAGCTGCTGCACCTTGGCCTACGACACAGAACCAACGTGGTGAGTTAACCTTGAAGTGTTGCTTACCAGCAATGCAGCCACGGAATCGCGTTTCAACCGGAATCGCGATTCCACTAGAACGAGTGATGGTCGTCGTGTCGTAATTGCGGATCGGTGAAAAGAATAAAAAAAGAAAAAAAAAAGAAAAAAAAGAGAGGTATATACGCGCCTGCATACCTCGTGCAACCATGATTTTTAATATAATGTTCCATCGGACCGGTTTGACGCGTCTAGCACGTTTTATTGCACACGCAGCCAACTGCACAAAGGATTTCAATTATAAATTGCAGTTTTGGACGTATAATAAAATACACGTGTACAGTAATGGAATTTCAGGCACTTCGAATCTACATATGTGTATGTAGTAAAAAATTCGAACACGATTCGAAGTGTTAACGCTAGGACTACCGAAGTGGTCGAAATTTTTAGAGATTTTAATGATTCTTCATAAAATGTACAAACAAAAAAGCTCATGTACATGAGTGAACATACGTGACAGAAATACACTGATATATCTGTGTATTAAAAAAAAAAAGAAAACTATACGGGTTGACATCCGCATTCGCTTGCACACGCGTATTCACATACACGCGAAATACAGGTACCTCTAATTTTAACTGTATTCGACGGCCGACTTCGTAATTTTCCCGCGCGTTTTTCCAACCCACGCCACGTCTCCCAGCCTCGCCTCGATTTTCACGTAAGCATTATGCACCGTTATGGAACTCCGCGGCGTGTAATTCGTGTTTATCGCGACGTTTCCTCTCGTAACGCAATTTCAGCAAAGTGCACGCGCGCCACGGCTCGGGAAGCAAGTATTTATTACGCCGGGCGTGTACAAAGGAGGAAATAATTCTTGATATATTTCTAACGAAATCTCCGGCTTCTGTCGATGTTCCGTTCCTGTCTTTTTCCCGCGCGTTCGCGCACTCGACCGCTTCTTTCCCGCAGGTAAAGCGAGTTTTCCCAGAGCAGTGAGAACGCGGTTCAGTTCCTCTCGCGGTGTTTGTTACGAGTCAAAATGGAAGCAAACGCAACTCGATGTCAAGAGAGTGTGTCCCCTCTCAGCGAGCATAAAAAGGATTGCGACTGGATAAATGGTATTGACTGAAAAGCATTGTCCGAGCATTTTTCCGCGCGCGGAGATCCTCCTGATGTTTTATGGAATTCGTATTTCCAATTCTAGATCGTTATTTTCGATCGTTTCTCAGACGCATGAAATATACTGCCAATTAATAGAACACACTTTGCACGAGTTCCATTTATCCAGAGAATCAAATTTCAGTCAGCATTCGATCGAATGAACTCTTGAACCTACATACCCTCTCATTAACTCTTCGATTTATTTGTGTTCATTCTATCGATTTATTTGTGTTCATTCTAT